>WJFA01004779.1:0-10194 GCA_009870155.1 Pseudobourletiella spinata
ATAATAGTAATCCATTGTTCCAGAACCGTTCAAATTAATAAGAATTTCTCACCAACCAATGGTAAATATCCAGATACGGTTGTCCAGAAAAATGAGGAAGAAATCTATACATTTCTGTGGAGAGTCCGACCTGAAACTGAGGAAAGACGCACGTCCACTTTTCAGCTGAAATTCAAATTTGGCGCTCATGTAGACGCGGGGCATTTATGCTTCTTTAACTTCCCTTCACAACAGAAATCATCTACAACTTTTCCGTGGCTTTAGAATGCACTTATTAGGAAAACTCATGTCACTAGAGCAGTTACGAGTAGTATATACATATTGAGGGTTGTGTGAAAATTATTTGAGCTAATCCTGACAGATGATTGTGTTTACTTGTTCAAAGCAGATATTAAAATATTGCGATTAAGGCGGAAAATATTGTTTTCGAACTGGTGCGTGAAGGATAATTCCAGTAGTGAATGTGTTCTGATCTGATATTGTGAAACTAAATAAAACTCCGTATTTTTATCACGCTTGAACATGCAGCGCATATATTTATTTTGACGTGTACGTGAGGATACCATTGGATCATCCTCTAGGATGGAACAGAAGGACATGGATGACTCCGAGTTTGGGGTATTCCCCAATGAAATAATGATGAAGATATTTGGAAAATTGGACACTGTCGTACTGGAAAAAGTCTGTTCCCGTGTTTGCAATCGCTGGAAAGATATTTCGGAGACTCTGATACAGAAACGGCTAGATAAGATTCATACAATCATCCCTGAAGCTGTTTGGAAGGAAATCAGTCTACGAGTACCACCAAATGCATCTGATATGCTCTGCTTGAAGGAGTATGAGCGCACCTTCATCTCCCCTGGGATTGACCTCCGCTACAGTAGAATGTATGCTTATTTAACCAGTATTTAACCACCACCGCCAAACTATGGTCACTTTCAAGTAATGATGTGCTTGGCCTTCTGTTTCCATAGTGAACCCGATGTTTTCGTTCGACGGATCTGGAAGAAAAGAGCCTGCGACTGTGAGGACGTCGACGTGTGCCTCACACGAGTCATTCACTTTATGCCGTGCTACAGGTTGATTCTTGTGCAGCTTCCGGAACAAATCTACTTCTATCATGAGACAGATCCATTTATGAGATCCGGGGATTTGGACATTGAACCATACCTAACGGAGGCGCCAACGATTCGAGTGGACAACAATACTCATGCAGCCGTGAGGTTTGTCAAGGATCCAATTTCAGTTTGGGTTGTCTAATTAATTTTTTATAATTTTTTTATTTTACAATGTCACAGCGTGTACCGGGATCGAGTTGTTGTTCAAGAAACCCCACGTGTTCTCATGCTCTTTCAAGTTCTCAAGGTTGACCATAAACAGAGGAAGGTGACGGTGGAGAGGATAAGGAAGATCTTTTTGCCCATTTGGAGCTGTGCGCTAACACTCTGTGATAATAAGGTAATTTTTTTTATTGATCCACGGAATCTTCGACTTGGATGTGTGCGCTATAAAGCCACAACGCATTACGTATGATTTCAGGTGTTTGTCCTATTTACTACGGGCTACCTCGGGGTTTGGCATGAAGACTCCGATGCCTTGGTAATATCAGACAACAAGTGTGGGTCTGCCGAAACGGTGAAAACCATGCGACTGACTATGATGTTCCGCTGCAATGACTTGATATTTATCAAACTCCTGTCATCTCCAAACGGTATGTGAAGTAAGAATTTGAATAATAATTGTAAATATAATGTACATTTAGAATTCCATCTCTTCTCCAGATACTAGCTGGACAATAGTGGATGCAAATGAGACGGTTTTGAACCTCCACACCGTTCCGATAAACTCCCTCATTAATTCCGCTTTCAGCATTAAAGGGGAATGTAGTCAAGTTTTCCAGTTATGCGTCTGGAACAATGCTCTCATTGTCCATTGTCGAAGTAAGTTGCCCTTTGGTTTTGTCATAGTCCATAGATGCCTTGAGTCGCAAGTCACAGGAGTTGGAGCTAACTCCCTATGTATGAATAAATTGTAGTATCCGATGGGAACGCAGCAGAGAGCAAAATTCTGATTGGGAGAATGAAGGAGGATCCGAAACGTGAGCACTTTTTGTCCCAGCAACGCTTTCAGGAGCTATTTCACCCCTCAAGTCTGAACCATGTTCAAAGTCTATGTCTAAACGGTTCTATCACCACCCCGTTTTCCCCTTACTTCCCCGACCGGCATCATGCCGTTAGTTTCCTTGGCATTCAACGAATACTGACTGAGACTCATCACCGCCGCCGACTTCGCCTCGTTTGTGTAGACCTTCGCAATTAACTGAAGCTCGCGCGCTTGTTTCCGTAGTGGTTTAGCCATTTATTTTTTAACATTGTTGACTGAATATATGCGTTTTCACAACTTGATCGAATAAACTATACCTACAAAACTTTTACTTCAGTTCGCAATTCCAAAGTGGTTAAAATAGTGTGTAATACAGGTCATTATTATTATTTCCCTATAGCCTCGTGCCCGCTCGGAACCTCGAGTCATGTTATTTATTTTAAGTTTGGCTCGACAACAACCTTATCGCGCGACACGCACGTACGAGTAAGACACTCTTGTCCCAACCATCAAAGTGGAAAGTTACAGAGATTTAAGTCTAAAAATATGACCGTAGTTGTAAACTGCATATTTATATATATAGATGTACTACTACTGCCAATTCTCTTGAAAGATTATACATGTAGAAGAGGGTATAAAATATAAAAGCATATTTGTAAGACAGTTCATCCCGCTCCACGCCGACGGCATGGACGAAACATGTGGCAGAGAAGAAATCGTAGCAAAAATATATTAGGAAGAGAACAATAGGTTACAAAAAATAATTTCGCATCCTGGCCCTAAACGAACGAGCAACAGGGCAATTAACACGGAGGGCTCGACTCCGAGCCCTCGCTACTTTTCCTCTGCATCTCTTCCAACATGAGGACTGCGTAGGGCTTCGTATTCGTTGACATTGTTTCCTTAAACCCTTCCAAAGTCTTCTTAGCCTGCTCTCGTATTTTCTCCGTTTTAGCAGGGAATTCAGCCTGGAAAATGTAGACCGAAAGTAATTAGTAACGAACCAAAGCTCATTTTCAGCTCCACTTTGCCTATTAACTTTGTATCATACCTTCTCGCCCTTTGTCAGTTTGACAGCCTTTAGATTACCCATAAAATACTGCATCTGTAGGAGAAAAAAATTCAAAATATAAGTTGGAACTATTTATGTTCTTACATAAATTCAATATACATCCTTAGAATTTCGTCATTAGTTCACAGAAGTTACCTTTCGAACTACTTGAACGATTTCTGGATGAGCTTTGAGCATATTACGGTCGATGAATCCGGGTTCCCCCAGTTTCTTCAGCATCTCCAAGGCCTGATCCAAATCATGGTGCTCCTGCCCCGCGGAATCAATGAGCGTCACCACAGCGTCCATCACAGCCTTTTCATTAATTTTCAATCTGGAAAATCAAACACCTTTCCATTAATTTTTATTCTAAAATTGCAAGGAACTCACAATAATTTTCTTGTCAAATTTAAAGAAATATAATGCTTACCTAAACTTCTCCTTCGATTCTTCATCGTCAAAGTCTGATTCGGTGATTTTGAATTGAAAATCATCTACTTCGGAATCGGAGCTACTCATATTTGCACCATTTTCGTTACTCATACTTCCTTTGCGGGATCTCTTGGTGGCTCCGTTACCCTGAAAAACGCAAGCACCAAAATCTTAGTAACTCGTCCCTCCCGCACAAAAAAAGGCAGTATGGAATACGATAAAAAAGTTACCTCAGTCTTCACTATTTCATCTTCACTTTCAGTGGATCGGAGTCGTTTGCCCTTGGGAGACTCGGCTTTCTTCGTGCCGCCGGCTCTGCTCTTCCCAATATCTATTTGAAAATTTACAACAAAAATATTACAGCCGAAACCACCACAAACCTTAAATCTCAACTAACAAAAAAACTTTCGCTAAAATAAAAACCTGCTCTCGGTGTTGTCATGAGAGGAACTGAATCTTTGTAGCGCGAAGGTGCCTCTACTTTACGCTGCAAATGCGAGCGACGTGCAAAAGTTCCTTCCTCAGTTTTGACCTCAATTGATGGTTTCCTTAATATTCCCCCCGGTGACTTTTTCCCTTCTGTGTTAGACTTACTGGCTCCAGACTCTGGCAAATTCCTACTTCCACCTTCACTCTCCTTACTTGGGTCATCCGACTCAATGAAACATACTTTTTTACGGCCGTGTCGCGGGGTTTCAGCTGCATCCATATCTGAAACTTTATTTTGGATTTGCTCTTTTGATTCCGTCTCTGTAGTGGCCTGCTTTTCGGGCATGTCGGACATATTGATACTGCTTTCGGTTTCCGTGGATGAAGTGAGATTTTTTTCAGGTTCTGGGATGCCCTGGGATGCGCTGGTATTCTCCTGTGCGGGTTGATCATTTGGCGTGACAGGGTCTACTGGTGCAGGGTTATCAGGCAGCTTCTTTGCTCCTGACTTTTTGTTTTTCCCAGAAACTTTCTTGGGCAATACTTGTGTTTCCTTTGTGGTATCTGGAACTTTTGCTATTTCTTTCGGATCATTCTCAGGTAAGTCTTTCTGGATTTTTACTTCTTCCTCCCCGTTGGAGCTTCTGACTGCAGATTCAGTAATATCGGCCGTCGGGTGTGGCGGTTCCGTTTTCACAGTATTATTTTCCTCCTTCACTTCTTTAGTGACTGTAGGTTGCATTTGCTCAACTGGAGCTTTCGTCTGCTGGTCGGACTGCACCTGCACTGCCTCGCCTTTAGAAGATTCTACGGCGGTTTGAGGTTCAACGTTGCTCGTCTCACTCTGAGTTGCCGCCGCTTCCGTTGAGGATCCCTGAAGCTCTGCTGTGGAAGTTCCCACTGAAACCCGAAGAGAATTTGACACACTAGAAGGCTTACTGGATTTTCGTGAGGAATCACCTGCCACAATTTTCGCGATGGCATCCATAGACTTGGAGATTGGAGGAACTTGAACTGAGGTCACGGCGGCAATTGTGGCATGACCACTGGAAGCTTCGGCAAGTTTATTCCTCACAGGAGTATTTATCAATGTGTGACTGCCTTTGCCTTCCAAATGCAAGTTTTCGATCCGTTTACAGGAGCTGATTAGTTTGTCCTGCAGCGGTTTCATTGCTTCCACTTTCCAAATTATGCTCTCTGGCACTGGGGGAGGAGGAGCCGGTGTAAACCTATGAGCTGAGCTTCTCCGTTTTGCTCCAGCCGTAACACCCCCGCTCTTGGATTCTCCGTTGTCCTTTGAGGTAATCTTATCCTATTTCCGGTAAAATCCATATGAATTAAACACCGCTAAAACCATTTCAAATATGCTAGATGAGATAAGACTAATACTAACCTTGTCATCTAATGACACGGATTTCTGCGGCTTCTTAGGAACTGAAACAGGATGTCCGTTGACCCCATTTTGAATTAAAACTTTTCGCGATGTTTCCGTCTGAGTACGCACAAAATCCCATTAAAATTCAAAAGATCAAGTGAAAGAAATTCTTTTTGAATAATTTCAATGTTATCAGTTCTAAAAACAAAATTATAGACTACAAAATTGAGAAAATTATAAAAAAGGCTCACAGCCGTGTCAACGGAAGCTTTTCGTTTTTTCGGTGGCGAAGAGTGTGGAAACCTCGAGGCGGACACCAAATGATCAGACAGGGGAGACTTGACCACATCCTCATCTGCAAATTTCTTCGGCTTAATCTTCCTCCCACTCCTGCTTGTAACACTGAAGCCATTACTGTCACCATCAAGTGCTGAATCTTTTCCGTTCTGGAGGATAACACCATTTTGAGTGGCTACTTTGACACCTTGCTCTACGGCGGGTGCCTCTGATTTTAATGGATCAACTGATAGTGGATCCTTTTCCATTAGATCTGCTTCCGGCATAGGTACAAGCGGAATATCCTAAACATGAAGAATTTATACAAGATATAAAATATACTGATACAAGATAGTATTCACTGCAAGAAAGAAAACATGTTCTCAGTAAACAGATGACAACACCAACCATTGGAACAAGGACACCATCGGAAACTACTGGAGGTTCACTATGTTGGGATCCGGCTACTTTTAACCCCTTTTTACCAGCCTGAAGTTTATCAAATCCTCATCAACTCAAGTTGGACAAAGCAAACTACTTGAAATTTGAAAAACAAAACAGAATATACTTTTACCTTGAGATTTTCAATGACCTCCACCTTGCTCGGTCGCCCTCGTTTCGGTATTGCTGAATCTTGGGTCTTAAGGTTCGACTTATTGCTCGATCCACCCTCGTCAATCTATGTAAAATTGTTTCCCTTACTGAAACATGTACTCGGCACATAACAACTGATCCCTAAAACCACGTAGAGTTTTCGAAAAATATTAATTCTTCGGTACTATTGTCCTTACCACCAAGGCATCATCATCAGATGAAATACTTCGACTCAAATCAGCTGTATCCTTTGACGTCTCAGGATCATTGTCAATATCACATGGTAGGAACGTAATTCCTGCTGCACATTCTTCCATGGCCCGCTGAAATGTCAGAACTGAATTTCTCCTCTGTTTTTTCTTGGATGAATTCGCAGTGTACTTCTCCACAGTTTCTTCATTATACTGACAGATCATGCCTTGTTTCACGTAGGCTCTGTAGACATACAAAACAATAACCTCCAATTTGATATAAGAGTAAGTTGGCATTCTACTGCCCCTACTACAGTGCTAAAAGTGCATGTTAGCGAAAATCGCACAAAGTCTACAGACTTAGAATTGCTTTGTCGGCTATTCGCTCATTATTACTTTAGGATGAGTTAAATTCGAGTTCAACCAATTCTCACAGGCATAACAATACCTATCTGAATGAACTCGGCGTGATATTGAAGCCCATCCGATGGGTCAATCTTTAAAAGAAAGTCCAAATAAATCTTACATCTCATGCGTCCCATAGAAAGCCACACAGAATTCTTCACTGCCTCCGCCATCACGTACTTCTGTAATCTGCGAGTTAACAAGGACAGAATTATGAATGATTCAAGTAAGCCACGAGTTTATATTAACGATTTTATGAAGCAAACCCATTTATATTAACGAACGGAAAAATTACTTGAGCAGGCCAATGAGGATATCCCTGGATTTTGGCGAATACACGATCCCCAACCTTGAAAGTCTCTGCTGAATCCATCTTCAAAGTCCAACAGAATTTATAAATAATGTGTAAATTATAAATACTTGCGTGCCCTCTTACTGGAACGAAAATGTATTAATAAACAAAGAGTTAGCTTTGGAATTTTAAACATTTTTTTATGTCTAAAATAAAAGCAAAGTGTATTCATTTCAGAATTTCACATTGGCTCTATCGTCTACGCATCATTCCCTTATCATTGAGTATACAAGCATTGCCGGTTTTAACTGTAAATTAACTTGTACGCAACAACATTAGCAACAGGCACAAGGTAAGGTGCAGTGTGCTACTCGCTCGGTAATTCCATCATCGTCAGTTTCAGTCGCGTGGAAAACTTGTCCGTCACACTCAACCGGAGATTCTTCACAGAAACATGTGCTTCTTGACGCGCTTATTAAACCCACTCCACGTAGCAACCCACAGAACTCTCCATCAAATTACTGTCAAGAATAGTTATCTGGAACTGTCATTTTAGGAATACAAAGGCAGCGACAAGGAGGAAAATCTGAAGGTTGTTAACTTTTGTTTGGAAGTTTTTATCGGATTTAATTAAAAGAACTCCCTTACCTTCCGCACAACCCTACTGACGCAAAAATTTCGGTGTATTAATTTTCGTCTCCCAATTAATGACAAGCTTTTCCTTTATTCTTGACCCAGTTAATCATATATTCGAAGGGAATATCCACTGACGAAATCATTATCTGGAGAACCTTTACGATGACCAAGTCCCACTGAAATACACAATAGTACGTAGTGGAAAAGGAATAGGAAAATGCAACGTCTATTTTCGTACCTTTACCGCCTCAGGAATGGATCAAACAAAAGGCTGCGAGTGCGAGTATGTATGTATATACTGCGTACCGTAGGTTCGCATTTGCCTTTCCGCTGTGGCTCTGGCCCGTCCCCGGACTCAGCNTGTATATACTGCGTACCGTAGGTTCGCATTTGCCTTTCCGCTGTGGCTCTGGCCCGTCCCCGGACTCAGCAAACGAGGAAACCTTGGTCATGTCGTGAATGCTTGCCGCTACCATCTCAATCACGATCTCATTTCTCTTTTGCACTTCTATAATGTGAGAGAAAGGGATTAAATTCGGGGATTTTTAATGTCTAGATTGTGGAAAGTTGGAATGATTATATTTGACTTATTCAATGACTGATTATGGAGTCAATTATGTAGTCTGATGGAGTAGAGATGCTAATTCCATGCGCTATACAACCTGTATGGAATACTTTTCCAAAGTAATCGCGAAGTGAAGACAGAGGTCAGGAAAACGGAATCAAAATGTGATAACAGTCGTATAGAATCCTTCTGAAGCTAACTGGTTAGCATTGCAGTGCTGAACATAATTAAATGATGTGATTTCCTTTGAGTAATTTGCACCAAAAATAAGAAGGGTCAGGAAAACGGAATCAAAATGTGATAACAGTCGTATAGAATCCTTCTGAAGCTAACTGGTTAGCATTGCAGTGCTGAACATAATTAAATGATGTGATTTCCTTTGAGTAATTTACACCAAAAATAAGAAATTTAGTTCGTTCCAAACTTTAAACATGCGCTCGTATGCAAACCCATCAGATTAAATTAGGACTGAAAATGAAATGGCTATGTGATGAATAAATTGGCAATTAGACAAATTGGGGAGACGCTTGTGTATTAATTGCACCTCCTCTTGATTAGAGACTGATGGTTCAACCTGAGTCACTCCTGGATGGTCATCACAGGGTGAAATGTTTAAACGTGTGGCGTGTTAAAACATTTCACCGCATTTTCCCCACCGACTTTTTACCGTGGATGATTCATTCATGAGACTCATACGAACGAACGCAGCAAATTCATTGCAGCTGGGAAAAGAGCACGTTTATTGATATCTGTTGATACCCTCTTGTTTGATGTGGTTCAGGATATTATTTCCATTTTCTCTCATTAAAGCTCAGAATAACGTAAAATGTTGTGCTGTAAAGTCACGTTGACTTGACGTAGCATTTTGTGATGCATATCATATCATATTTAAATCGCCGCTTGGCGACAGCAGTACTAATTCAATTACTTCGACCTTCCTCAGCTAGTTCTACATTGGAATCTTACTATATAGTCAGATTTTTTCAAAAATAAATTCAGCTGCTTTAGTACTTGCTATTCTCTATCGCTGTCAGGTTTTAGCGTGAACACTGTTTTCATACTTGATTTTCATCGACATACGCTCTTTGCATTAGAACTGGAGCTCTATTTAACACACCATTCTGTGAGGCCTTCGTGGTTCTCATTGGCTGTTTGCTTGTCGGAGCCACTCTGAATACTACGGGGCAATGTGGCCTTTCTCATTTCAGGTTCAGATTTTTCATGTTAACAAATGTTAGAAAATTAGTAGTTTTTGTTCGGGAAGCAAGCTTGCCTTTAGTGCCTTATCCGACAGTCAGTTTATTCGGCATTCGTTATTATGTTTGAACTGGTGTCGTCTACCATGTGACACCTACTCTCCCACCTAATCTGTAGGTCGGCTAGGGCTTCTATGTAGGATCTAAGTATACCTTGTTACCCGGAGTACTCTTGAACCTTGGCACAACACCATCATTTATGATTATGCATTTCTGGCAATGCCACATGTCACAACTTGCAACAGAGCTATTGTTTCAGTAGAGCTGATTTGGAAATTCAAACAAGTCTGCTGCTGAATTTTTACATACCAGACTGCATTACTTATGCAGCATTACCATTAGCGTCATTTTTACTGATCAGTTTTTGCCCCAAGCCCTCTCTTAATCTCTAAATCTCTTGAGAATCGGTAATAGTTTTATTTAGTAATTTTCAGTTAATCTTGTCCACATAGGTTTCTGCGCCCGGGGTAATGGGAACCTACTCTGTGAAAACTAAAGAAAGTCCAATTTTTTGGCTAATCAGAGAGCACGAAGCAAATAAATTGAGTATAACTTTATGCAGTAATACTTTTTTTGTGAGGATCAACCT
>WJFA01004780.1:0-10193 GCA_009870155.1 Pseudobourletiella spinata
AGAAAAATCTCTCTCTCTCGCACACACACAGGAGTTGCAGCAACGGATTTATTATTATTACTACCAACTTCTACATAATATACGATGACGGAATAACACACTATAGCCGCTTGTCCCCATACATACACACATACACACACAATATTAAATCTTCCATCAATGCTCCGATCCACCATGCACAAGCAGCAGAAGCACAAAATCCACCACTACCACCACCACCACCAACAACAACAACAACAACAACAAACCTGATAAAAATCAGCCTGAGAAAAGGTTCTCATGGGAACCCTCATCATGCTCATTCTCCATTTTTTCCTCCTTTTCTCATTCAATCCTTTACCTTGCTTGCACTCCTTAACCGCCCATACAGAGCCATACAACAGCCATACAACATACAGAGCAGGGCCCATGCCACAGGAGATTATCTTATACCACACAAACTCTCCTCACCTGCACATAAGTTCATGTGATGTGGGAACGGAGAAAACTAAATCACCTCCTGGAACAAAGTCACTTGCACACAACCACACAACACACACTCACACAAAATCTCAAGCATCCCAAAGCCAACCGTGGAGGAAACTTTAAAGCTCAAATGGCGGATAATAATTAGCTTTTGTGTTTCGAGTTTAACTTCCTCGCTCTGTACGTAAGCAAGCATCTTATGGCTCCACGGCTTTCCTGGAGAACATTCCCTTCTCCAAAACAAATGGCTTCAATTGCCCTCTTAAAACACTTAAGCAGACACTTCCACATGAAATTTATACTCATTTCACATCTCATATCCCATTCCACACCCGCCCAAAACCCACTCATCCCATTCGCACACGGGCAAAAAGACACGGAAATTCGACCAATCCGTGTGCGTGCGGAGCTGCCCATCATGATACCTCATTCTCCTGTACCACATTGCATTCTCAAACTCACTTGCGACGACAACGACGACGACGACGACGAGCTGGCCAAACCACTCCGAGAATGACCGTCTGATCATAATAATCACACTCCCGCCATCCTCATTATTATCATCATTATTCCACTTATCAACTGATTCTCAGCTCTCACACACACACACTCAAGCTCCCTCACTCACACATTCTCATCCATGCAAAAGTAACGAGAGGATGGCCCACGAATATCATTCGTGCTGCTTTTCCTCCCTCCGTAGTCCGTACTGACAACAACAACAACAACGACAACGAAACTCGCTTCCTCATACATTTCCACAACTCGTCCCATTATCATCGCAATTCTTCCCATCATCCGCATCATCACCATCCCCATCATCATCATCATCATCATGTTCATCATGCTCATCATATCCTTTTCGCTACAAGGGCTCAATCCCAAATACTCTATCCACTAATGATGAAAACTACTACACACTACCACCACTGCTACGGACAAAATCACCAAAGAAAATCACTCACCATATCGGCCGATCCGCCCGGTACCACAGATTTGATATAGATTCCCAGCCGGTCCTGCCCAACACCCTGTAGGGAAGAATGGCCAGACAAAAAATTCATTAGAGGACTCATCACCCCGGAAAATCAGAGTTAAACACTAACAAGAGAGCGTCCACCACCGCGCCCGCTCCTTATCTCTCCGCTAATTTCTTACTTCACACGTCATACCCTCCGCAACAATACCCCCCACATCATCACCCACCACCGATCCGCTCTCCCAGCAGTAGTCAGTTCCGTCATCACATAACACACTTCCACGCACAAAAGTGCATTCATTATTGCACTCTCAGCAGCAGCCCACCGCCGCCACTGCCGCCGCCGGGCATTCCACACCACCACAGCGAGACTGCAAGCTCATTTTTCACCATTTCACCAACATCCCATAATAATCACTGCCGCGCAGCATAAAATCTCTTCCTCAGAGCAACAACTCTCTGCTTACAGAGCGTAACAAAATTTCCACCGACAACGTCGTCGTCGTAATTCGTAAGTCGTAACGTGTGCGAGAGAGAACACAGAGCAAATATTTTTGCAATAAAACCTTTTGACTCTCAGTCAGTTTTACAGCCACCGCCGCCGCCGCCGCTGCTCCCGCCGCATGGAATGAATCCGCCGCCAGAGACAAAAACCTCATAAAAATTAACGGCTCAACCCCTGCTCCACACTCCTACAACTCTGAAGCCGAAGGCGGCAATAAGAGGACTCGTGAACATATTATGCAGTTTACCCTCCAACGAACAATATTATACGGGCTCTCTCACAGAACAGATGAACTCACGGGACATCCATATATGATATCATGATGATATTACAACATATAGCAACAACTATGCCCATCAACCCAACAAATCCCATTTCCTCCAAGTCAGACAGAGCAACTCCAGCAACATGTTAAAACCTAACAATAATAACAACTTTCCATCCTGAGGCCACCGCCCCATAGCAATTCTGATTTTTCATATGCTTCTCCTTAAGAATCCACGACGAGGTAAAAATACACTGTAGGCCACCCTTGAACATGACTTTACACACACACACACACACACACACACACACACACACAGGCATGATCTTTCCCTTGCCAAGCCGTTCCATTAGCCACATATTATGAGGAAACCCACTTCCTCCGTTCCCCTCCGCCCCTTCTCAATCCCTGTATACATATACCCCACACTAATTACACCGCCTACCAATTAATTCCCAGCTACTAAGTACCTCCTCCCATATCCCCTCCACCGCTCCAGTAGTTCCAATCAGTGTCCAACTTTGAAATAATTACTACTTCACAAAGAGCAAAAGGGCAAGCACACACACACACACACACACACACACAAACACACCAACACAGACACAAAGCGAAACCACCGGAAGTCACTTAGTTACTCACTCACTCATTAAATGCAAATATGACTGCAACAACTTCCGTCTCCAACTGGCCCCAATTCGAGCCGGCCCAACTCAACTGCTCCAACCCTTTCGCTCAAAGTCTCACATCCCTTCCCGCCGTACACATCCACACACACACACACACACACACACACACACACGATCGCACACAGGCACAAGCAGTCACACACAGACAAAGTGCATTCCCCAAGGGATTCATAACTCGTCCACACGGAGGATCTATCAAAAGGGACTCAATCCAGGCACGCACACACGCACAAATACAAACACAAACGCACACACACACACACAAACGTACACACGCACACACACACGAACACACACATTCACAAAAACACAGTACCACACGTGCAAGGGGAAAAGCATTATACAGTAGCAGATGAGACACAGACAGAGTGCAGTAAGAAGAGATGTTGCAGTGGGCGCGGTGTAATTATGGAACTGCACTCCATGCCCAGAATATGTAATGTCATTCTCCATCGGCTCGCAGTCCCGGCAAAAAATCCCATCCCACTGTATACACAACACGTTGCTATCCGCGCTAGTCATACCCCCAAAAGACCCCAACCAACCATCCATCAGTCCATCCATCTTGAAGGGATTGTTGTGGGTCCAACCCAGTAAACAGCCGGCTAAAAGCTACGTAGGAATATCAAGGGGAAAAAACCGTTTCAATATACACGCACACGCACTTCCCTTATCAAACCTGTGCGAGCGGTTCAAGTTATCCGGCCGTCTAGCCTTAAAAGCCCTCATGCTTTTACCTCCACACACACATACACACACACACATGCACACACAATACCATACACACTGGGCTCAAGGCCCAAACACTCCATCCGAATCATCCATGACCAAAGGGACAAAAAGATGCGTGAAACCATCCTTCATTCATCACTCTCTGTCTCTCTTTATACTATATGGGATCCAGTATATAATCCTTCACAGGAGGATATATCCTCCCAATAAAGAATAAAAAAAAATCCACATACATTCCCCGGCTCATAATCCCGGAAAATTGGACCACAGGTAAGGAGGACCCACGTTCAACAACAACAATGTCCCATCCACTCTTTCCCTTTCCCCCCCCCCCATCATATCTTCAACTCCATATCAATAAAATATATATGCTAATGGGAAACCATATCCTCGGCCAAACACATCCAAGAATCCGCTCTGTCAACAATATATACCATTATTGCCGTCCCCATTTAACCCGGCCGTCGCGTCGTCGTCGTCGTCGGCGTCGTCGTTGGACAAACAAGGCTAAATTTACACAGCCACATGGGATGCATGAGAGGCGACGACAATGAGCTGAATAATTCACATTACTACTACCTTTACTACATATACAACGTACAAGAACAACGCCAAGACAAATGGGGTCCCATTCCGTACAGCCTCAAAGTACACACATCCACCAATTTACTGCCATAGTCACGTTGCTCATCTCGTTCGCCATTGGCGGTGACGGCGGACGCCGGGCCAAGTTTCCTTTTAAAAAGACTCACCACTCTCCACTCGCCCATTAGTACCACCACCCAAAAGTTATCCACTGCATTAAAACCGGCAGTAAACGGCACTTTAGCTAATCTCACGCAGCCACCACTACTACTACCATAGCACACTGGTACGGCCCACGGGGAAAAAAACCCGAGGAGCCCACGTACAGTATCCCCCACAGTATCTCTGTGATGAGCATATGCACAGCCATTTGGACCAAGATAAAGTTTCCATTAGGAGCAGGAGTAGAAGCCGAAACGGGATTGACTACATCTAATATATACATCTCTCATACTACTACTCAACAGTCGCCCCACAACAGACAGTCACAGGCATGGCACTTTCAGCCTTACCAAAAGTGTATATTTTCCAGATAAAACAATAGAAAAATATGCCATAAGGAGGCGGAGCAGGAAGATTACACCGCAATATACAACGGCACGCGGCGGTTCAATGGTTCAACCAACCACCACTAACTACTGCTACTCATCGGATAGGATCATCATGGCCATAGGGTTGTTATGGACAACTTCCAAAACTTCTTCTTCCTCTTGCTCCTTGCCACCATAGCGAAGCAAGGAGAAAATACCACTTCCACAGAAGCGTCCAACTCTTGTTCTTGTTATCCTCTCCACTTGTACGACATCCAAAGCCAAGTCAAAATGTTCAGTTATTCGCTCTGTATAACACTTTTACGACTTTCACAGCCAAGTCCAAAAGTTCTCCTATTTTTTCCTTCTTTTTCTACGGCAATAACAACTGCTCCTCATATTCTCTGAATACTTTGGCAAAATTTCATGCTGCTACTGCTGCTCCTGATCCTCCTGCTGCACCCAACACTCTTGACAAAAGTCCCTGGCCTCGCGGCACGAGATCATCATCGTCATCATCATCATCATCATCCTCAGTACCAACCACCCTCACCACCACATCATTGCCATCACCATCACCATCATCATCATCATCCCACGACTCTCACATTTCCCATCATAAAAATACAGTATATAGTAGAGTTGTGTGTAGGATCATTACCTCTTCCACGGAAAAAGACATTGGATGAGGCTCGACACATGAGATGGCAAAGTCCACACTGTTCCGCCGAGCCAGCTGCTGGAGCTTCAGCTCACACAGCCGCGCCTCCAACTCACGCACGCTATGCCCATTGTACATCCGACTGTACTGCTCATCCACCAGAAACAGATCCTCCTCCAGCCGCGTCATGATCCGCGGATCGAACCCCTGCTCACTCACACTCACACTTCCGCCCCCCACACTGTAATAGCTCCCGCCCCCGACGGTACTGCCACCACCACCACCGCCGCCGTAGTCACTCTCGTCCTTATTATTATTCCTAATAATATATCGTCCACCCTCCACATTATTGCCATTCAAATGCGTCCCATTACTACTGCCATTATGTTTATTATTATAGTTATTGTTATTATTATTAGTTCCACCGGCGGCGGTGGCGGCCGCGGCAACATAGTGAGGATCCTGCGGCGGACTGTGCTGAGCCCCGAAACAGCTCCCGTGAAGCACCGCACTGGAGCTCAAACTCCGCCGCTTCGACCCCGGCTCCGCATAGCTGAGAGGGCGCCACTTTTTCCGCACGATCGGCCGCCCCCGAATGTCCACCGGGGCGGCGGCGGGGGGGCTCATCCCGGACGGCGGCGCATGCCCAATCGTCGCATTCCCATTCCCAATCACCCCGTGACCGTGACCATTCTGATGACTACTACCACTACTACTGCCGTTCCTCCCATTATGACTCTTCCCACTACTGCTCCGCTTCCCACTTTTCACCTCCTTCTCCTTCACTTTGGACGACCCGCCCTTATTCGGCGGCTGTGACTGAGCCCGATTGGCGGACTCTTTCGAAGAGCCCGTCGTCGTTGTTGTTGTTGCTGCTGATGCCGTCGCTGTCGTTGACTCCTTCCCTCCCAAACTTTTCGAACCACTCCCGCTCTTCTGACTCCCCCTGGAGCGGAGGAAAGATGGTATGCTTTGGATGAGCATACTCGTACTACTGCCGCTCCCCTTGGATTTCTTACTACTCATTCCGGATCAAATGGAGCCGCCGCTTCCGAGTTCTATTCTCGTCCACATTTCACATACAGACAGACACAGACACACACACACTGGCACATGCACAGACACACGCCGGATCCCCCAACTTTACCAGTCTCTCACAGCGGAGCCAGGCTCACGAATCCCAAAAATTCTCGATCATACGGAATGCCACCACTAACGCCACCAAAACGCACTCACTCACAACAAATCCCGTAGTAGTAGTATACGGAGGGCTCACAAGTCCCACAATAGTCACAGGAGGATCCACAACAAGTCCCACAATTATTACTCACTCACAGAGAGCAAAATCCCGAGCAGAAATCTCTCGTCAGCTGTTCCCCTGCCGCCCACACTACACTACAGTGTATACTAACGCTAATTCGAAAAATTGTCTGGATTTTCAAATGAAAGAGCGCATTTATTGAGGAGCTCGAGTGAGCTTGGGAGAAGACGTAGGCGGAGGAGTGGCTCAGCTCACGTTGTAATTACTTCTGACTACCACCACAACCACACAGCTACCACCACTAGTACTTGATACAGTGAGAAACTTTTCCTATTTCTTCCATAATTTCCGTCTTCCTCCCAATCCGGCTTTTCTTCGCACGCATTTTAACCTCGGCCCACGTTTTTTTTTGTCCACCCTCCACTGTTTCTGTCTCCGCCGCCTTTAGCTCTACACTCTCAGTCAGTCAGCCAGGGATTATATATACAATGTTACACACGCTCCTCTCCGTGTGTCTGTCTGTCTGCCTGCCTGCCTGTTCTCTGATGTGTGTGCTCTATCCAATTGGATAAGTTCTGGATGAGCACTTCTGTGAGTCAGGTAGTAGTAGTCGTAGTAGTAGTATTAGCAGTCAGAGCACTTGGTTCTTCAACAAGTGCACCACCCTTCCTACATCATGATGATGATGATGATGATGATGACAGAGTGTGAGAGTGAGCTTGTAGTACTCGTATATGAATGTGTAAAGGAGCCAAAGCCAAGAAGGCGACAGGAGAAACAACACACACACACACACATGCAACAAGTTAAGTTGCAGCGCAGCAGTCGCGGCTTGCGGCTTCAACAAGACGTTCGTTCTTCTCGACGACGACGACAACGACAGGACGAGAACAAGACCGCCTTCAAGGAAACGTCTCGGGTAAAAACTAACCGAGCAGAAATCAAATCCTATCAATTTAATCCACACGTACCAAAAACCTTCCTCCACTCACCCGGCCACTCTCACATGGATGCATGCATGCATGCATGCATACCCACACTGCACTCACTCCCATATATCTAGCACGTATAATACACTACTAGCAGCACGCACTCAGTCAGTCAGTTAGTCCGTCGAGGAGTCACCCCCTTAAGTAGCGTGTTCTGCTAGTGTATAATGGTCTGTCTTACCCCTTGTGAGACTGACGACTGAAACCAAAGGTATACGAAATATATAGTGTAGTATATATGCTCATCAAAAATCCTCATCATGCCATCATCCTCATCAACTCCTTTTCCTTTCCATTTCCTCCGCACACAGACACACACACACACACACACACTCACAGATAACTGCAGGTAGAACACACACAAGATAGGCACACTCAGACACAAACACACATCCACTCATATGTGCTCTTCTGCACGCACACACACACACACACACTTCAGTATAGATTCAAGAGCCCCGCAGCGCAGCTTTTAAGAGGAAGGAGTCCAGCAGCAGCAGCAGCAACAGCATAAGAGTCCCTATTGCCGGAGGCTTTTTAAGAGTATCTCCACTTTTCACACGTACATATTAACACATCTCATTCACAGAGATCTCAACGGCGACGTCCGCACACATACAAGATCACTATGCACACACACTAACACATACACACTTGGAACAACCTATAAACACGCATAAAAGCCACTGCGGCACTCAATGTAGACACACTGGCACACACGCACAAGGAGGAACAGATCCATTGTCCATGTGCACACAAGTACACACACACACACACACACACAATTCCGCCCCAATACACGGGACAATCAGCCGCCAGCAATGGACCTACTCATCCTCGTCATCCCTCTTTGTAATGCATTCAGAATGACGCCAGGGACGACGGCGACGATGATGACGACGACGACATGGAAAGAAAGGGGAAAAAGCTTCCGATGGACCTTATTCCAGTTCCCCCACAGAGACGTACTCACACAAATACACATTCACAAACAAATTCAGACACACACACACACACAAAAATGCACACACACACACACACACAAATGCACACACACACGTACACACCTTTAACACAGGTTAAACAGAATGGAAATGGACCCCATGATGCCCTATCACCAACCGAGCAAAACATTAGGAACCCCAACTCCCATGCATAAACTTACACACACACACACAGCACTGGCATAATTAAAGTCCCCGTCCCATTCAATCTGCGTGGAAACCAGTGTTTAAATCCTCCTCCTGAAACTCCGCCAATAGTACCACTCATACTCATACATCCACCCCATATAGTCAGCCTGTACGCCCGTGTATAGTATTCAACCGTGCATAACTGATTCTCTTCACAGAATTCTTAATTCCGTCACTCGCTCCCTCACCCCACATTACTATGCTGCTGGTATACTACTTACTACTAATACNTGTATAGTATTCAACCGTGCATAACTGATTCTCTTCACAGAATTCTTAATTCCGTCACTCGCTCCCTCACCCCACATTACTATGCTGCTGGTATACTACTTACTACTAATACTAATACTAATACTACTACCACTACTACTACTATTGCTACTACTCCTGCTACTGCAACTATTACTACATACTCCACTCTGCTGCCACAAAGAATCCCTCTCCGCTCTTTCCACCTCCTTCCTGGCACATCCGTAAAAACTGCCGTTGTTGTTGTCATCGTTGTTGTTGCTGCTGCTGCTTTTGTGTGCCGTGCCGTGTGCCTGTCAAGTCTGCAATACTTACATAGTGGTTCGTAGTTCGTATATATTACAAGGTAATAGGGCCAAATCCACATATATGTATATACATAAGGACATCCAGAAAAGCACCCCACTTATTTTCTATATAATACCACCACCTCATGCTTCATGTCCCACTTCAGCCGCCACCACCATCACGTATCACGTATCACGTCACAACTCATCAATCCTTTTGGGAAAAAATCTCAATAATTTCCCTCCCCCACTCCTCCTTTCGTCCCTATACTCTCCACTACTTCCACTTTCCAATCCACAAAAATCCACAATATCTTCAGCAGGAGTCACCCCGACCCCATACACCTCCAATTCCAATAACTCTCTTCTCTTCTCTTCTCATCTCATCTCGACTCCACACACTATTATTCCTGGCGCACGCTCTCATTTTTCAAAAGTCTTGGCATCCAACATCCAATATACAGCAGCAGCTAAAATATATGCGATTGTGTATGCAGATAATACAGAGCATCAGTGGCAATAGTAGAAAAACCCCAAGTCCCGTCCCGAATTACACATAATACATGATGAAAGTTCCAATTTTCCACTCCACGTCAACCACTCGTCTCGTCCGTGTGTAAGTAGTCACCAGTATAGTAGTGGAAATAGTAAGTGAGGCAGTAGGGAAACTCTTTTGAAGTTACCACACACACACACACACCATCACCACCATCTTGACTTCTCAAATCTTACCAAGAATTCCTCTTTCTTTCCCTCATTTTTTTCCCGTCCTCCTCCTCCTCCTTCTCCTCCAAATCAAATCT
>WJFA01004781.1:0-10189 GCA_009870155.1 Pseudobourletiella spinata
CGAACAAAATAGAACGCTGGGGTGCCGGACATTACGGCGTGTGACTGGAAGTTGTTGTTATTGTTGTTGTTGCCAAAATTGAAGAATAAAGTTTACAAGTTCCAAGAAGATAGCAAAGTATAAGCTAACTAAGCTGAGTTGGAGCTCTCCGTCTGGTCTCGTACACAGAGTGTGTACTCTGTCTCTTCATCAGTTGTCTTCCTCTCCGCCTTTGTTACTCTGGTTCCCCATATCGGGCGCTCCACCTTTTTATTACTTACATACATTTATACATATGACACTGTGGGTAATGAATTGAAGCTTCATCATCACCCTCTGTGAGCATTACTTATCCCACACCATCAGCCTGCCATCACCAGTGCTCTCCTATACATGCGGACATGAACACTGCCGTGGATCGTTAGGAGACGTTTTACCCTCTATTGACTCCCCCCACGCTGCAGAATATTGTGCCGGGTTCGAGAGTGACGTTGAAGGAAGGACCGTACAAGTTGGCTGCAGATGAAAGTGTGAGATCCCGAACCGTCGCTCCTCAGCCATGGATCAGGGTTACCACTTCAAGAATTATTGCCACCAACCCGTGGCTCACCAGGCAAATCATCACCATGCTCACCCGCAGCAGATTCCCATGGCCCAGCACCCGCACAAGCCGAACGGTAAGGGAAAAACTTTCCTCCAGCGTTTTTCCAGTGTGGAACTCACTCCGCTTTGGCGCCGTAACAGTAACAGTACCCATCATTCCACAGTTGATGTGGTGGCGCCTCAAGGGCTATGACTTCTGCGCATAAGCAGAGTTCTAAATTTGTCTCGTATGAGTTCCCTGCTGTAATTGCAGAGGGATTCTGGAATGACGGTTCGTCCAATAAAGGTTTGATACGTGAAAGGTTTTTAAATATCCCAACGCTGAGAGCATGCGGACGGGCGTCATGAAATTAAGCAAAAGTCATAGCTTGACATGATACGGATTTGTTGTACACTTGGCAGTAATGTGGGAGGGGCAGGAATAATAATAGTAATAATAATAATAATGATGGTAATAATAATAAGGGAAGAGAAAAAAGCGTGAATAATGAATGGTGGTAGAAGCAGGCGGCCTGGTATGTTTGTTAATAAGACAATGACAGGTACAGAGGCTTTTCCATTTGTTTGGTCTGTCGATTGACAAATTGGACGTCGTAATAGATTTACTCAAAGAATGATTCTTGAACTTTGAATCGACTCGCAGAGTTTGCTAAATGGCGTATTTTATTATTATTACCTCACTGCTGCTGCTGTTAGAGGCTTGTGAGAGCGCCATGAAGGACTGACTCATGATGATGGATTTGCCCATAAGTTGAGTTGGGGATGACGAGCCATGATTATAGACTTTGGCGGGTCTCGGTGTGTTGGACTATAGTGTAGGAGGAAGGGGAGTTGTTGCGTGTGCCCGCCCAGTCGGTCTCCTGCCCCTGCCCTTGGCTTTTTGACTTGTCAAGTACCCCCGTTTGGAAGGGTTCCCAAATAGTAAATACACGAAGATGTACGGGGGGGGAGGGTGTGTATTGATCAAGCGCGTCCGGTAGGGAGCATGTAGAAGGGCCTCTCTAATGGCTCCTGAGTAGTTGTGGACATAAAATAATGCCATAATTACGAGTGGTATGGAGGTAGGAAGAGCCATTAGGGAATTTCGAGGAGGGAACTGGTTGAAAGGAAAAGTCGGAGAGTTCCCGGTTTGTCGTGTGTGTGTGTGTGTGTGTGTGCGTGTGTGTGTGTGAGTGTCTGGATGTGTGTGCAGTACGCGGGGCTAGAGAGTGAGCTGAAAAGCTCGGTCTTGTTCTGCTACAGGAAATGTGGAGGAGCGCACCGTGTTGACAAAAGTCGTAAAACAAAGACATGGAATGATAGGGTGAAGGCTTTGTATGTGTGTGTAACTCATGTATGCTCTCATTCTCCCTACTGTGGACACTTGTGTTATAGTTGTCGTCATCTTATGTGTGTGTGTGTGTGTGCATGTGATTGTGTGCGTTTGTCTCCATGGATCAGAATTTGCATGCGGGGCAGCCGCAAAGCACACGCTGTCTCTTGTCTAAATTGCATTGACAATAATAAAAAAAACTCGCGTGATTGCACGCTATTCCTTCCTCCCTGTGTGGCTGTGATTCCTTGTTCACGCATAATGGGTGGGTTTTATGGGTCCGTGTATGTGTGTGCGTGTGTGTTTGTGTGTGTGTTTCAATATCTTCATGTATACATTAAGGCGGCGGTGTAATCAAAGTTTTTGGGGAAAGAATTTGCGTAGGCCGTCGTGAGGAAGCCTTATTCCCTCCCTTGTGTGATTCCATGCTGCCGTGAAGTTTGTCAAGGAACTTTTTTCGGTGCTTCAAAAAGGTTACACATAGACGGAGATGAAGTTCATGCAGAGCGGGAAAAGTCTGTATGTGGCACTCAAAGTTGTTGGTCACTTTGCCCCAAAAATGGATGGAGGGAGCGAGAAAGTTGTGTTCAGTATCACGGGGCCGTATCATTAGCTGTGAAGAATATACCGTCAAGTCTCAGGTGTGTCTTCTCGATGAGTCTCAGCTCCGCACGTGAGGTCATAATTTATGGCGGGAGTGTGTGTGTGTGTGTGTGTGTGCACGAGTATATTTATATACATGTGTATACGTGGTCCCTCGTTACAGCTCTAAGGGAAGAAGTAGGTCTTATGTTCACTGCTCATTGATTTTTCAGTGCGGAGCCCTAGATAGGTAACTAGCCCGTCGTCATGTGGACTCTCTGGGAAAAAGGTGATATGTCTCCACTGATTTCCGAGGCTACCACCACGGCTGAAAATAAGCCAAATCATCCTGATAGGCCAGTCATTGAGGCAGTTCAGTCTTCTTTTTACCATCATCTCCTCTATACCCCCGCTCTTCAGACACACACACACACACACACACATGTACAGGTACATAAAACTGAATACAGACACCTCATAAGTCATTGTTTATTGTGGGGGTAGGAGAAAAACTAACTGTTGATGAAATCAAAATATGAGCTCAATTTGAAGTGGAAGTAATAAGAAAATCAAGTGATAATGATAGCGTAAGTTTTGCTCAACTTTCTTCACGGTCTATTAGCGCAGTTATATAGTTACTATGTATGTGTGCGTGTGTGTGTGTGTGTGTGTCTGTGTGTGTCTGTGTTTGCCTGTGGAAGTTCATAGTTTGAGGTGGCGACACTTGAGGCTAGAGGTGTACAGTGTGTGTGAGTGCGTGTGTGTGTGTGTATTACAGGAGCTCATATAAACCTGCAGGCAAGCGGCCCACTGCTGTATTTTTATGAGTGGTTGGTACTCCAAGGGTTTGTATCTTCCACTCTCTTCCTCTGCCTGCCTGGATGTATGGACGGCAGTATGTGCTCTTATGTACTGCGAGCGGCCGTGGAGGAGTAAATTGGTGTGATGTATGTAAAGATTGTGGTAGACTCTGATAATTCCTTGTGGTCGAGCATTCTCACCAGCTATTATAACGACATGGCCAGAAATTACACTCGGCTCATGAGGTAACACTCGGCCAAATTAAGTGGTTTCTTATTAAGATTGTAATTTTTCTAGGGTGAGCTAAATTGTGACATTGTTGTCATTACTGTGGAAAAGTTAAACACGGCACGGACTCACGCTGGCTCAGGATTTATGCTCAGCAACATGAAGTGCACACTCTGGGTTCCCCCCCTTTAGGAGCCTCATACAATATCCTCCATCTGTATTTCCGCATTATGTTCTCTACATTCTCTGGTACACGCTATAAACTCACACGTGTGAAATGGCTCTAAGGGGAATGTTAAATTGACTCCGCATTACGACTAGTGGCTAAATATGTAGAAGTAGTGGCAGTATGAGTAGTGCAGCATAGTGCTTTCACAGGTATACGTCCGTATGGCGGAGAGATTTTATATGTTTACCCCGCCCCCTCTTGAGCTCTCCGAGCCTCTTTTTCATGACGCCAGAACAAGAGCCGGCTCGGAGCTCTAGCTGAGATTTTTGATTGCACTTTTGCATTCTATGTGTGATAGCTCCACGCCGCGTCATCTTTCCCTACTCACGTTGCCGTTAGGCTCACGCTAAAAATAACAATCAAAAGTTTTGACCGTACGCAGTTTCGTTCCACCTCAGTGGAGCCATGATTACACTACACTACACGACACTACGCCGGAGCATTGGGAATGTGCATCAGAAGGAGAAAAAAAAACTCAAAGCAAACAGGGGCTATGGTTTGTAAATAGTTATAAAAGATGTATAATGGGATAAAAGGTAAAACAGTGGATTAATTGATAAGTACAAAGTGAAATCCAGTGTTGTTGTGTTGGCCGTCACGGTAGGGGGGTTAGTTAGCATACTTCAAAATTGTCGTGAGCGCGGTCGGGACAAGTTGGAAAGGTGTCGTGACACTGCTCTGCTCTCATGACGTATGTACACATGACATAAAAGTTATCTCATACACTTTTCTGAGAGTGAGAGGAGGACTGTGAGGGCTTATAAGACGGGAATGTGCGCCATGTTTGACACACAGAGTCTGCAACGGAAGATGTAGAAGAATGAAAAGAAGTGGATTTCATAAGCTCAGATGATCTCACTCGCGGCTTCTCAACAGGCTTTGTTCCCAATATTATTATTATTATTGTTGTTATTACTATTATTATTATTATTATTATTATTACCACTATTTTAATCCACATCTCCCGCGTCGTGATTTTCCATAGTTACTGCTGACTCCTGCTGCGGGCAGCGGGTCTCATTCTTAAGGCTCCTCCAAGGTATGGCAGTTGTACATATAACATACATAATTAATGTGTATAGTACCGTCGGAGGCGTCATGTCAAGGAGGGATGGAAAGGGGACAAGTATATTGAGTCCTATCTACCGGTCGGCCGGAGTCAGTTCGTCAGTCAGTCGTCCGTCGGTTGCATTCATCACATTATTTGAACTGCCTCAAGTCTATTCAGTTGATTATTAATGCACAATGCGCTCCCATTCATTTTCCTACCCATTTCATGAGTTCTTGTGGGGGCGCTCCTGGGAGTGGGAAATATGTGCGGGCTTACGAGTAGTGGTGAGTGGAGCGAGCACGTACACACGGGGCAGACACCTGAACTCGTTCTAAGTGACTTTTTTTTCTCCTTCAAGTATATATATATATGAGAAAGTTTTGAGACAGTTTTGAGGAAGGAAGTACTAGTTCCATGTTTGGTGTGTCTCTTTTTATGACCGTGATGATGGCGTTGCCGTGTAAATACAGGAGGGCCTGACCCCGTACTCGTATATCTACGACATATAAGTTGACTCCGTGTATTTCCGTCTCCATCTCCCATTCTCGTCGACTGACGACTGCCTGAGAAAGAGTGACCGAGGGATATATTAGAGGATATATGCGGCGGCTGATTTCGTGTCATTTTCCCTTACTTTTAGGTTAGCCCTCCCCGCTCTCAAACAGTAACTTACGTTTATTTTTACGTTTTTTTTGTTTACAGCGAGGAAAAGTGTGTGCGCGGAGCGCACTCCTGTAATGCTCATGTTCTTGCTCTTGTTTAGGAGCCCGGAGGACAATCTTTTTACTCTCAACATTTTTTACTTGGCGTTTGGGTTTTATCTGATGGTACAGATTAGCAAAGCGTGCCGTATATGTTTCATTTCCTGTGCAGACCTGTGAGCTCTGAGGTGCAGGGGTGTGAGAAAATATGAGCGTGCTAGTCAAATGACTGAAACATCCCAATCACTAAATGGGCATGGTGGGTGCGAGCTTTGATGTCCAAACCATATAGTTGCGGCTGGATTGTGCTTTGATTTGCACCAAATACGTCTAAATATAGTGTGTGTTTCTGTACGTTTGTGTGTGTGTGTGTGTGTGTGTGTGTATGTTTGAGTGAGTGTCTGCACCTATGTGATTGCTCTCTATCATATCTGATCTTCGGCTCATGCAATCACTCACCACACCATTACTCCCATGCTTGTTAGGTTCTGGCAGTATAGCATTTTGATATAGTGTGTGCGTGCGTGTGTATGTGTGTGTGGGTATCATGATTTCCGGTAAACACATTCTATATGGTTACACGGCAAGTGCTGCACTTAACAATTATTATTCCCTATTGCGCAATGAAACAATCTATCAAACTTACACATATCCTTACTTGTTGCATCATGACATGACTCTCGCTTCCGAGCTACTAAAGACTCATTTCCGTCACGACCTTGATTTACCTCCAACTCGAGTTCTGGCCATGGCAGGGTTAGAGGAGTAGAGAGTTATAGGAAGCGGTTACGATTGATCTTTGAGGTTTATGTTGTATCACCATTTCTACGCATGGAGATCCCCGAGTTCCCATCAGAGTATCCCATGTGGGCACGGAACTCTCTACGGGGATTTGCACATGTACTAATNCATCAGAGTATCCCATGTGGGCACGGAACTCTCTACGGGGATTTGCACATGTACTAATCATCCGAGTGTAAATGATGAAAATTTCAGATATTTACTAACAGCCTCATTTCAGCTGTTTTACTAATCCCGCCGAGATTCTGAACTCTCAGTTGTATTGAAAAAAAAAGCCATGACTCTCTCTAGTTGCACATGGCGAACCGTGGGGCTGTTCAAGGAGGGTTTCAACTTTTGCTTTCTGCAGCCCACACTCGTGCACATCATACAGTGATACATGGACAAGTGGATGCAGATACTTCTTGACATGCTCATGATGCTATTTTTTGAAGGAATGAGCGCGCCATCGATCCTCTCCGCTGGGTGAGCAAATGGAGAAAAATGGTAGCAGTGAGTAATATTGGCCTAAATGCTTAGTGAAACGAATTCGCTTCACCTTCCGTCATACTGCAGTGTCGGCGCGGGGACGATGCTGAATCCAAGGGTAATTGTGTAAAGGACTCACGTGCATTAAACTGTGTCCCACTCTCACACAGTGTCTCGTGCTCACAGCCCGCTCATGTACTTGCTCCTTATCCGTGCAGAGCCATTGAGAATAATGGCAACACTTTGAGCTGTCATCCGGCATATCCCTTCTCTCTCTCTCTCTCTCTCTCTATCTCTCTTTGAAAAGTTCTAAATCAATTCCTTTCAAGAGTAGAGGCTTATTTAAAAAAATCCGCGTACTACCACGATGAGAGAGCTCTATTTATTGGTTCAATTCATCACCATTTTACATCCCCGTCAGTCATCATGCTGTCAAGATGGACGGTGGCCATAAATTGGCATTGCGGGTAGGAAGAACGTAGTTGGAATATACAGTGTCAATATCCCTGTACTCTGTCATGTATCCGCCTATTAAAACATAAGGATTACAATTTCTTATTACTTTGTGGTGAGCAGCAAAGATTTTTAAAGTCCCTCATCTTATGTCAGTCAGCCTGCAAAGAAATGAGTGAGATCTCGTTCGAGGATAAGTAATGCACAGACCTCCCCTTCGCACCATTAGACTGCGTAAAAAGGGGGCGGGGCAGGTTGGAAACGGAAAGGCTATGTGCTCGCACATTATATATGTAGATTGATTATGAGGCGGATTACAAGGTTCCGCCAGGCAGAGCCTCTGTGCATCCATAACCCTTGGGCACATACGAAGGATTTTGAAAATAAACAAAAATTACGTAAGATAGGGGTCTGCTAATGAAAGGTAGGTGTGTTTGTATGTGTGTGTAGATGTATGAGCGAAGGAGTTGGAGTGAGTCGGACATGGTGCAGTGATCCGTTCCTTTGTAATTGAATGTATGGAGCGGCTGGTTGCAAAATTGGATCGGTGGCTGGACACGGCTATTAATTTCCCCTTCAAATCAGGCTCAGTAAGCCTACGAAGATTTCAGAATTGAGAGGGAATTTATGAAAGACATGGATCGATCCGCAGCTGGATTTCAGAGAGAGAGAGAGAGAGAGAGAGAGAGAGAGTTGGCAGAGAGACAGTATATGTACGCAGTTGCTGTGAGGAACTATGAGCCTGTGTACTATACACGGCCTTATTGGAGTACTGCAATCTTGTAAGTCTCTTACAGTATATTCAATGTATAGAATGGTAGTTTATGGACTTTGGATGGAGCATATATGTGAGGGAACCCACGACTCCCCACCCAGTCTGATCGGAAATACAAGAATTCGGGAACCAGTTCCCCAAATTACACTTTGCAAGACGTTGACCATTTGAATCATCTGCTGTGGTTCCCACATATTCTGTGTATGTATGTTTATTTGTGCGTGTCTGTGTGTGTAAAGGGGAAAGAAATTTTTATTGTTCTAAAATTGTCTTTCCACTCCCTCTCTCATGTTTTTAGTTGAGAGTGCCATGGCTGAGGGAGACAAGTTCGTAGCGGTAGTCTAGCTGAAGGAGCGGTTAGGATTCCTACTACATGTTACTAATTATTCCCTATAAGTCCCCCTGTCGGCGAATTGGTTTTTTTACATACTCAATTATTCTGAATTTCCCCGTATGTAGCAGGTTTCATATATACGGGAATTATTATCATGATGATTATTATGAGAACTGTATTTGGCTCCCCTCCGATGTATCCATCATTGTTGTTTTTATTTGTTGTTGTTGCTGGTTGCAGGTGATGGGAATGATCCGAGTTTTGTAGAGGGGATGATAGTACTATTATTGTGAATGGAGCTGTTGGGGGTGACCCTTGTATCTCCCCATTGTGATGGGATGATGATTCGGGGGAGCATGAGATCTATTGGCTTCGAACGTAACGGCAGCATATGCAGAGGTTCACACTGCCAATGTGATGCCTGACTGAGCGGGGAAATTGGGTGGTGGTAGCAAGTGGGAACTGTTGATGTCGTTGTCGTTGTAATTGACACGTAATCGGTGGACAAGTAGCCGTGGAACTTTGAATAATAAATAAGGAATATGTCAGTCTCATGATTACCGTAGTGCTAAGTTTTTTTGTTGAGCCCCTGCACTTTGTGAAGTTCCCTGGTGAAAATGTGTTGCCGTTGTCGTTGCAGTTAGGAATATTCTGGCGGCGGGGCGGGATTGAGACCGGGGAAAATTGTGGAAAATGAGGACTAGGTTAGGGAAACGCGGCTCTGAGAGCTCTAGATTTGAGAGTGGGAAATGGACGGGATCAGCCCGCCATGGTTGGAGCATGTGACACGGAAAAAATCCGTTGAGGCTGATTAATTCCCTTTGCCCTCGCACTTCACTTTGACACTTGGGAATCGGTTGAGCGGACCGAGACGTCAAGAAGGGCTGATGATGCTGCTGATCCTGATCCTGAGAAAATTTGTCAAGGAGTGAGCCGAAGAACTCTTCCTCAATACGACCTAGTTCACGTTCGCTCTGGTTAACACGCTTCATGGAGTCCTAAATAAAGGCCGGGGCGAGATCATAGTTGGTAATTCCAATGATCTCCTCCATCGCGTAGTCTGGTAGCCGCCACTTATAAGGCTCTCTCATCAACCCTGTCACCGCTGCATCACAGAGTTCAGCCAGGCTGAGTGAGCAAAGGATAGCTGACAAAGCGTGAAAATGGACGAGGGGGGGTTGGAATGACGCATCGGATCAAAGTCACTGCATATACTTACTATACGGAATCGGAATAAAGCTTGTCTATATATATATATATATAGATATATATATATATTTATATGTCTCATTGCCATGAACACTGGCATTTTCAATGGGGGGATTTCACTGTCGCATCTGTACGTGGTCAGGTATGGCACATTCGGATGACTTCTTGCCCTTTCTTCTTCTTCGTCTGTGTATATTTCCAACCTGTGCCATTCTGCCGATAATTGATCAAGTGTATTGTATTATAATATGTAGGGAAAATAGTCAACTCACACAGAGTAATCTTTTTTATGGGCTCACTGCACGCTCATTCCTTCCCATAGGCAAACCGTGGTGACTGAGATAGGCAGTCCATGACTGACGGACTGAGACTGGGCTGTAAGGTGTTGTATGTCGTACATGGGGTGATGTTTGTGTGTGCCCTACGGTAGGGACCACGGAGTGACTCTGACTTTCCTTGTAAATCTCGCCCTCATAGAGAGTGACATTCCGGCTAATGAAAAATGTACGCATTCCTTCTGGGATTTTTTCCCTTGTCAATAGTCATCGTCATAGATTATTTTACAGGCTTGGTCCTTTATGACCAGCAATTTATTCTCCTTTTCTTCATCATCATCCTTCCTTGATTCCATGAAAAGGCCGCAAATATAAATATATCTATATG
>WJFA01004782.1:0-10188 GCA_009870155.1 Pseudobourletiella spinata
TGAGATTTCGGCCTCACTGAATGAGCTGAATTTCTAACTTGGAAAATCTAATGCTTCGACACTGTATGAAGTCATGTATTAACATAAGCAAGCTTCAGGCAGTCGCATGTTTGTACTCTTTGTAGTGCTTTATTCACCCGATATGTTTCATGGTGGAGAAACAGGTACAGGAGTGTTAATGCGTATTAGCCACGTTCAATCCACAAGCTACAACTGGAAAGCTAATTGAACATCACTAATTAGATACTTGAGTAGAAAACTACGACGGCACATATGTAGAGCGATCACAACAGGAATGAAGTGCTCATTCAATTTTGTTGAATCGCCTCGTTTGCGGAGGGAATGTTGGTCACCCATATGACCTTCAATTGCGCAATGCAGATTCATTTGCCATAAACATCGGATCTCTGTAGCATAACAAAACTTTTTAAAGATTTAGATCCACAGGTCATACACGAACAGACGATTACAGAGTTCCGCATAAACTCCAGGAACAATGTGCGCATCACTTGGGAGGGAGCTAATTAGAAACTCCATGTATAGTACGGAAACCAAAATCAAATGGGAATTGAAACGATCCGCACTCCAAAATCTTGCTTACTCTCAATCAGTCACATAAAAATATGCTGGCCGAATCAGGGCTTGTCCTTTTGAGATCCCTTTTAGTTCCCGTTCATCCGTTCATAAAAATCAGTATAGCTTTTACCATGCTGATTTTCTAAGCACCAGTACTGTTTCCGCCGTCCAAGTCCATGACGTAGCCCTCCTCCAGAATCACGGACATGTCTTGTGGTCCGAAATCCAAAGTTGAATTTGACTCCTCATAATTCTCAGTGATAGTCTGATTGTTCACAAAAGCGGTTACAGGAATAACTTGGGCTTGTTTAAGAGGCAACGTTGGTGAAAGCACGGTGGGATCTTCAGTCACTGTATCGGTGGTCATGGTCTGCGTCGCAGATTCTCCCAATACTGTGGAACCCACGATTTGTACTTGACTTGTCATGTCGCTCGCAGTTACAAGAGTTGACTTTGTCTCCTCTAAATCCTGCGCCGCCTCGTCCGGCTTTGGATCCTCTGCGCGTTGAACTTCGTACGCTTTCCGATTCAGACGCTTGCTGCTCTCCGCTGTACTTGTAGTACTCGTGATGTCATATTGTCCGACCTCACCATTCTCTGTTGATGTGGAAGCAAGGTCGGCCATGGATTCTTTACTGCGAACCGTGACGTCTAATGTTGCGCTATCGGTAGCATCATCTTGGGCACCACCTCCGGTGTGTTTCGCCTCATGACGGGGATATTCAAGTCCGTCATCCTTAAAGACCTCTGTGCTGTTCTTAACTTGAAAAGCTTGGGCGGACGGTAGAATGTTCAATGAGTTGGACAAATCGTCTGGAAAGTTGACAACCTTGGCAAAGTTGGTCGTTATTTGAGGTGATGCTGAAGTCTCTTGTGATTCATTCCAGTTGTTTCCTTGTACAGCGGCTGCCTCCAATTCAATGGCCGTCAAATTCAGGGTCTGCTCATCCATTAAGTTTATGAGCATCTGATCAGGATGGAGGGTCGTCGTCATGTCGCTGCTATTCCTCACCGTTTCCTCCATGTCAATATCATTTTCGTCCATGTTGGGAACATTTATTTTTTCTACATCTTCCAGGTCCTGGAATAGCGGGGTGGTCTCATCGTCACTTCCGCCTTTGGGCGGAAAAGCCACATGCTCTACATGAGGTGAAAATCCGATCTGGTGCTCCGCAGCTACTGACGCCGGACTTTCAGTCACTGGTTTCGTACTCACTCCCATCTCTATTATATCCGTGCCGGGCGTTGAGGATTCCGTCTCAACGGAGCCTTGTGTAGAGGCCGGTGCGGGTAGCTCGCGTTTTCTTCTCATTTCCACCCTCCTCTTGGTGCTTCTTGTCGACAGCCTTTCCTTTTCTTTCTGCGGAGGAGCCTTGGCGGGCTGGGCTGCTTTTTCCTTCGCAGTACTACCCCTCACGGACTGGGCTGCCTTTCCTTTCTGAGCATTACTCCTCATGGGCTGGGCCGCTTTTTCTTTCTGAGTACCTTTGAAACTCTGACCTCCCTTCTCCTTCCGAGCATTATTGGTGGCACGGGCTTCTTTATCTTTACTCGGCCCTTGCTTGGTATTGCCTTCCTTTTTTGACTTGGGCTTGCTCGAATCGAATTCACAAATGAACGGCAGCTCCTGCGTACACATGACGGGAATCAAGGATCTCGTGGACACTCCCAGGGCAGGGCACATCTCTGTTGGTCCTCCACCGCTGTAATGAAACAGATTTTGGATCACAATAGCGTCACATATTAACTTCAATTTATATTGCACATCAAATATATAATACACATGTCATTTAAACCTGAGTAAATTCACGCTGTCTCCACTACTAGCACCAACGTATGTATTTCAAATGTAAAAGTATCTTACAATAGCATTGGATCCGGGCCAAAATTAGGCCGGCGTTGCATCTTCAACGAGTGTTTCTTCCACTCCTTCTTATCGGCTCCGACCCACATGTCATTGCTTATTGATTTTGCTCGCATGATGAGAACTTGAAGTCGTCTCATCTCCTCCAAGTTCATGGCTGCAAACAGAAATAACACGCGTCCTCAAATGCATATGGCACTTTGAGCCATAAAATCCGTTGAATTATTATTACGTAGGATTATTCTGAAACGGCTGTTTCCAGCACTAAAAATATCGATCTAGCAATTTATTTGTACCTGCCTTTCGGCTATTCCGCCGTACATAAAAGACGGAGTAGCGGAGAACCGGTCTCATAAAGTTAGTCACCGTATAGTATATAATAGTTCATTCCTTTGGGAGCTTGTTATTACTAGAGTTTTATGAATGTAATCCCGAGTATTATGAGGACATAAAGGAGCGGCTGAGCCAACTTTACTTCTCTTCTCACCGACTTTCTATAACATCTTTTGCCTGGCCCAAGTGATCTGAAAATCTTGTTCTGTCTTCAACTTTCTTTGAGGATTGGGGGACGCATTTTAAGCCTCCCAGGAGAAACTTTTACATCACCTCTCTATCCGGCTTGTATCTCAAGAAAGTTAAACTAAATTTGAGATTTCTCTCTCTCTCTATACAGACATTTAATGCTGCTACCACCCACACACACTTCGACGTTCACTTTGGTCTTGACTTAAATGCGGGAGGAAGACCATAAGAAGATAAAATATGCAGGTACACGCACGTCTTCGGGTAGGAAAGTTTGGTCGTATTACAGGAACTCGGTAGGTGTACTCCCTTGTGTAATTCCGGAGATTGCTTACGACACGCTGGGAAATCTGAAGAAGTCTTTCCAGTTCCTGGTTACCATATTACACGTCACATTTGAGGGCTACCAGCGTCTTGTGTTGCCCACTCGATAGTGTATCGACTAGCAAATTTAGAAGAGCAGAAATGTGGGTTTAGACATTATAATGACCTGACCGGATATACTATAAGCCTAAAACCCGCAAAATCTCAGCCTATCATTGCATTGGTTGGGCATAAGCAAAACCGTTACACGGAAACCTATTCTCAGAATTTTAATATCCCAACGGTGGCCCGCATCCGCACAAGACGGGTCAAAATCCTTAGCCCGGTCAGTTTCTGGTCACGTCAACTTTTAGCCAAAATCGTGCAATTCCAGTGGTGTAATGAACAGCATAGCATGAGAGGTACTATTCTGCAAATTTCCATTGAGTCCTCGCCGCACGTGCAAGGATGCGGATTGCACGATTTATCTAACTTTCAAATCTCTGTTCCAACAAACCCTCTTATTAATCCATTAATTACGAAAAGTAATTTTGAAAATTTATGCTGGCGACTTATTCAATTATTGGCGCCCTTAATGAATCAACTGTCTGATCTGAGAGTCGAAGCAGATGGTCCGTAGACTATAAATAATTGAAAATGCGATCGGAGCAAGATTCGTTTTCTCATTGTATGAAGAGGGAAAATTTAAATTTATTTCACGATGACCACATGAGATACGAACGAAATGGTTCCCAGAGTGCAAATTAAAAGTTTGCCTAAAATATATGTCTGGCAACCAATTATACATATGCAATGTCCGTCCGGAAATTTTAATGCATGTGGAATGGAAAACTATTGGTTTTAAAGGGCTGGTCGGCTGGCCAAAGCTGAATGAAAAAGTTGCCGCGCTACTGATTTTTTATTTCCTCTACGGCTTGAGCCCGCCGTTGAGGAGAACTCGCTAAACTGGACGTATAATAGGATACAAAAGTTTCCGCAGACTAATCAATAGCCCCTTGATTAGGCTCTGGATAATTACTCCTAAGAAAAGTTGGCCACTTACGCCTCCACTTCGTTGGATCCCCTTTGATGCTGCTAGACACCTTTTTCTGATTCGTCTCCCACACAAAATTGTAACCATACATTAGGCTGCACTATCTCTTTTAACCATCATCAACGTTGGTAAACAGGGATACACGCTCAGCGCAGTGGAGATAAGGACCTTCAGCTGGGTTCACTTTTAAAGAATGAAATCGTTCCGTCCGGGACCAAATCCTTCAGAAAATGAGATCATAACAGCTGGTAAAATTAAGAAAACATTGACACATCCTCGAGGCTCGAAGTTTCAAGAGCCGCTAACGTCATTACAGCCATCTTTATTCATATATGCCTTAATATCTGGGAATTCTCCCGTTACTTTTCCTACCTGTACTATAGTATCCGAATCATAGCTGTCAACACTAAGGAACAATGACTGTCAGTCGGGCATAATCGGTAACGATTCAATTCGTTGCCAAATACCTCGCAGCGGAATCATATAATAACTAATCACCTATTTCCCCCCTGTATTATATCTATTTACATGTAAAGATCTTTGGCCTTTAGTGTCTTACTTCTCCTAATAATAAATAGTGTTACGGTGAGAAAAAATCCGGGGAACACTCCACATCACAAAGCACCATCGCGTCAATTCAGCGTACTTTCTCGTCAATAACGCGAAGGAACAAAATTCTTGAAGGTGCATATGCTTTACGGCATAGGCTTTAACGATTCCGAACGAATCGCATGTGATGAATTCAATCTGTCAACAAAAGTCCCTCACGACGCGTTTTCGTCACGCCAAGTCTCTCGTGCGGGAATACTGCTGGCCTCACCAGAGCCCAGTATACATAAGAACCGGCGTAAAACTCTCAAACCGATGCCACAGTGTGATCAGTTCTATTACACAACCTCGTCCACAAATACCTGGAGATTCCATGAGATTTTGAGCCCAACGTGGATGAAACGCGCACACGGAGATTCATGATGTTCGGTTAGCCGCATTAGCTTAGCTACATCTTTGGCAAAAATGTAATGATGAAGCGAGATTTGAAATACCCCGCTCATCATGCCGACCCATTGAGCATCTTTTGAACCGTTCAAAGAGGTGGTATACCCTTAAGTCTAAAAACTATAATTTGAAGCATTATCATTTTTGTTAGTACCTTCCGCAAGTTTCCCGTCATTTTTCTTGCAGTAAGCCTTGGCTTTCTTGTAATTCAGCTGCTTCTTCTCGTACAACTTGAAACGTTTTCCCCCAATGCTCACTTCATCATTCCCGTAGTCGTCCATGATGGAACTCTCTCGCTTACGAATATGACTCTTCGCCTTCTGCTCCTCTTTCACCTCATTCTTCTTTACCTTGAGGAAGCACAGATGAAATTCATAGCAAGAAATTCGTCGGATGCTTCAAATTACAGCTAAAGTATATAATTAATTCATAAGGTGAAATAACGTGGGTCGTATTGTCATCCTGTTCATACATGTACACACAGGTTTCCTACTCAGGGAGCCATTTCTATGCAGGCACGCACGGACGGTGTACAAGCTCTATTCTCCAACCCCTGCAGTGAAAACTTGTAATCAAAGTAATAATAACGAAGCTATGAAGGAGGGTGAGGGCTAACGAACTCTTGTTTGTCTCTTTTTGTATTTGTACAATTTTATGTGTGTACCTATCTGTACGCTTTTGTGTATATATGCGTGTAAGTGAGGCCATAACTCTGCCCGCCATTATTTCCTGTCCGACAGTCCCGGCCATAGTTAAGGGTGATATAAATTTTTCAGCGCGGATAATTCCAGAGACACCCGGGAAAGTAGACGAGGAAGGGGGGAAGTTTAGTGGCTGTTCGTGACAGCGTCGCGTCGCAGTGGTCGTCGTCGTCCACTCCTACACACCGCAGAGTGGGTCAAGGCGGAAATGAAAATGGTATCATTGGAAGGGACTGTCATGCAATGGGAATTAGCGGGAACGAGGGAGAAAATTATAAGGAGGGCTCGTGTACGAGAGACGGCCGGCTGCGGACGGAGGCGATGTTGGCGGTAGCGTATAAATCATCAGGTAAAATCCCCCTTCGCATAATGATGTGGACGAACAAAAAAAGTCATGCACACATGCTGAAGCTCAAAATATATATCAAAAGACAGATGATTTGATAAACACGGAGGTAAATGCACCTTGTGTGATGCCCAGGAAAGATATAAGAGAGTATCCAGGAAGGAGGCTACCAAAAATCTACTACATGCATGCATATTCCTTGTGTGTAAACATGATTTAGACACAATAAGTTGCTAAAGTTCCCTAATCATTCGTACCACGACCGGCTTTGGACTTAGTATTGACTTTTTCTGGGCGAAATACCATCATCATCCTCTATGACCGACCGGGTGGCTGTCGCGTGTGCCTATATGCACGCGTGTACTATGCTGGGTGTGTGTGTGTGGGTGGATGACTAGATTATAACGTATGCATGGAATTCAGGTAAAAGTGCTCAAATGCGGGCTCTGCTCATACTCCACTGTTCGTACGTCTGTTTTCGTGGTTCTGTTCGGTTACCACTACCCTGGACGATTCATCAAGCTCACTTTCCAATCAATTTTACTTTATATTCCTTCCGTCACGTCATCATAGTACGCCGCGCAGTGTAGGGACTAAACCATGTTCGTCATTCGCAACTGAAATACGTCGGCCTAATGCTACTGCCCCCTCCGCGAAATCATGTAAAATGCATGGGCTGTGAGGTGTTCTGAGGACTTATACTCATGAGAACGCACACACACACACACACAGACTTCAATAAATGCATTTTCACACACATACACACTCACACAGAAACGTACACGTACGAAACTACATGCACACATACACACATGCGTACAACAATAAAACATTTGGGACGCAATCAGACACACGCGCACTCAGACACAAACACATACATAGTACGCACGTAAGACAAAAACAAATGCATGAAGTCATACACACACACACACACACACACGCATAGTTCACTTACCTTTGTGTGCTCCTGGATTTGCGTGTTTACACACTCGCACACAATAATGTACAACGTGAGCGGCATGTTGATCACAAATATGAGTGAACATGCTAATTCACTTGCCCAAACGGATGCGCTGTCTTTTTGCAATATCTAATGCACGTGAGCTTTTAACTTATTGGACTTTCTTGGCTGCGTTATGTTATTACGTACTTTTGCACAAATAACGCACATCTATCAGAAACGTCGGCTCAATTTCCAGAAACACAAGTTTCTACCATAAAATATCAATTTCTCATTCCACTCAGTTGTTTAATTCTGCATTTAAAACTCTTACGAACTTGATTTCGTGGACCAGCTTGATCCAATTGTGATATTAGCTCAGTCAGTCGAGCTCGTTCAGATGGAGGGTTCACAATAAGAATTAATTCTCCTTTCAGTACACTCACTCTGTTGTTCGCACCTGTCTGTCACAACTAAAATTCGCCAGTTCTCTCGCGGAATTTCCAGCTCAAGTACATTCAGTCTGTACAGTAGACGGAACTAAGCCTTCATTAGTGCCCCAATGTGAATTCAGGTTCTTGAAATCTTGGCTTTGTTCCTCTCCAATTCGAAAATTACTCTCTCTTCCAGGTATCCAAAGAAACTTTAGAGCAGAGAGCAGATTTGAACCCAAACATTACTCACCTGCTCAAGTTTCACGGAAGGCTCATGTTCACACCGAATATTTCCAATCTTAATTGAATTGATGAAAGTTTGCGAGAGGCTTTGAGGAGAGCAGAGAGCACTATAGTGTGCCTTTGAGTCTTACTTCATACGTAATAGTGATAGTAAATAATTACTTCAATAGTAATACAGTCAATTCGGTCTATAACGCTTCCAAGTATAACTGTTTTTCCACTATAATGGTCGGCTTTTAGATTTCCCGCTAGGACTCCCAGCAGTAGAAATTTTATAGCGAATAATGTTAGTATTTTAGCCGTCCTCAGTCAGAGGTACCGTTATAAACAGATTTGACTGGACTCACATAAAATTCCTTAGAATCTCCTCATTCTCTTAGATCCCTTTTGTACGGATGGAGGGCTCGGGTACGATGAGTACGTGTGGGAAGGTGCTACGAACATCAGAGCCTCTCCGGTAAAGAGGATTAGTGCGAGAGCTAAAGTTTCTGGAAAAGAGGCTTGACAATAGATCTCATAATGTTAGCAATGGTCTGTCCGGGAGCTTTGAGCGGGGCTTGCTCTCACGATCCTTGAAAATAGTTTTCAAGGTCCCTCTAGAACCCGTGCTAGGGCTATCTCACTGATGAATGATATTGTGAAGTACAGCTTCAATTTCTCAGGGCTTGCTCTCACGATCCTTGAAAATAGTTTTCAAGGTCCCTCTAGAACCCGTGCTAGGGCTATCTCACTGATGAATGATATTGTGAAGTACAGCTTCAACTTCTCCCTCTTCATGATATACTTACTGCTTCTTCAAAATATACTTACTGCACTGCCGTAAGGCTCTTGCAGGTTCATTATGTGGACCTTTGGGAGTCGCTTCCTCGGGGCTCGTTTGAAATCTATCTGACGTTCACCCTGACTGAGAGTGCCCGCCCAAGTATATCCGAGTATACTCTCAATATATTTTCCATATTCACCACACTTCGCATTCATGTTGCCCTGAGTTCACTCTCCTTTTTGGGAATTGGAATAGGAAAAGTTATGCAGGGAAATCAGATGTGAGTGAGAGACGTACGCTGCCTGAATTATGAGGTAATGGAGAGTCTCAATCAGTTCCATCTTGGTTTCACCGTTACGGGTGTGAACCTATAAGGATTCAGTGGGGTGAGGACTCCTTTTTGCAGTGACTTAGATCATGGCTTGAAGCGTTATAATAATAAATGTGGTCACACCTCTGCCGTTGTTGTCTAATTCTGATTGACTCTTTAATCTGATCGGAATTGAGGCGGAATAATTTCCTCTGACCATGAACTGAAAAGCATGTAAATGTGTGTAGGGCGGGTTCTCGTTCACATCCTTGGATGCGTGTTGTATTTGCATATGCAATTAGTCTTTGAAATAAAAATGCAAGGAGGTAAGAATGATTCCTGTTATGGTAACCGCCTCTGACTCCTGTTAGCGTGGCCCTCATGAACAATCAGTCAATTATTATAATCGACCGTATCAGATGCGGCGGGGCGCGCGATCCCTCTAAAATCACAATAATTCCACACAACAGCATGGGCATGCAAAAACTAATCAAGGCACACACCCGTGCGCACAGATGCATACAAATACATGCACACACTTCCACATAAAAACCGGCAAACACACCCACACACGCACACCCACACACGCATACAGAAGCACACACGAATACAGAAACGCGCACAAACATGCATACAGAATCACACACGGGAATACACACACACGCAAATAGAAATTCACACATCCGCACACATACGTGCACACGTGCACTTCAGGGCATGGTAAACAAAATAGGATTCACTCCAGACGAAAGCCCAACGACAACCAAACGGAGAGTCATATGGTATCTTGCTCGAGTGGAATTTTTGATGAGATTTCATACCTCGATGCCTTGAATGTCATCGGAAATTATGGAGATGAAGACGAAGAGCACAAAGAGTGCTGCTGTGACGGACAAGCAAGCCGTTTTCAATCCCATATTATCTTCCCCCGACGCAGTACAGTTTTGCCTTCCTCACAAAGACGGCCCTATAAATCCGTGCTTTTCCCGGCTTCACCCCACTGTGGTACCTTCTACTACCTCCACGCCGGCCCTTGAAACTGAAAGCACCGCTCTTACACCGGCCTCCTCTTCAAGATCCTTCTTCCCGACTCTTTCTTCTCTTCCCCACGGATTCAATCTCGCTCTCGTAATTTC
>WJFA01004783.1:0-10186 GCA_009870155.1 Pseudobourletiella spinata
TGTGTGTGTGTGTGTGTGTGTGTGTGTGTGTGTGTGTGTGTGTGTGTGTGTGTATGTGTGTGTGTGTATGTGTGTGTGTGTGTGTGCGTGTGTGTGGGAAAAGTAGAATAACTGGCCCCAACACTTCCTGTCACACCTCACGTATAAGGCTGCACGAGGCAATGTGTGGGTCCTGTCCTAATAAAACACTAAACAGATCAAGTCCCACATCAGAATCCCACAAGAACAACATCGAGAGGAATTGAGGGACCATAGCATACGTAATAGTAATGCGGATGAATGAAACCTCTTGAGTTGACTCTGCCCCATGATATGAGATTGACGGCGGAAAAGGTGGTCGTGTAGTAGTTGTGCCGGTGGTTTGAGAGACTTGTACGGACATGACAGAGTGCACAGAGAGGATCCGTCACAGTGGAAAACATACACGGAGTCACTTGGATGTGACGCGCGAGGCTCACTTTCACTTTTCATTTTGAACGTTGTACACAGATTGGATTGGAAAGGGGTAGTCCCTGTAGGAGTGTAGTACACATTTCGTACGGAAAGGCGAGCAGGCCCTTTCAATATTTAATCAGCCCCCGAGGTGAGAATCAAAGATGCATGAGTGTGTGTGCGCACATTACAGTATGCGGAGGATCACACAGACAGACGCTAATGGACTCACAAATAGAGGAGGTCCACCTTTGCTGTGGTGGAGCCAGCATGCAATAGGCTACATGTAATCATAATCACATAATGACAGACTCGGAAATCATGCGGAAATTTGACAGGTAAAACGAGCAAATTTTCACATGCCTGGAGGTATGGGTACATGGAAAGTATAGGAACCATTTGGGTGAAAATTTAAATATGATTAACCATTTGTTTGCGGGCAGTTGGACAGTGTCCTTTGATGGATGAAAATAAGGAGTGTGTGCGTATGCGCTGTGTTGAAGTGGTGGAATTTGAGTTATCGCACCGGCACCGTCGGAAAAATTAAGAAAATGAGACGGGATGGAATTGTGCAGTTGGCGCTGTGTGTCAATTTCTGTGTTGATTTTGATGAGTTACAGGACAAACCTTGATTTCCATATAATCATTATTTATGAGTGAAATATATTGTAGGTGTAATTTTTACAAATTATGAAACTCGCAAGGAAGAAAAGATGGAGATTTTGTGGTAATTTGCGGTTGGTAAATTTTATTTGAATAGTGATTACCGGCGTGCCCGGTGCGGAATAATGCTGGGTTTTCAACACATTTGATGCACTAATTGTGCCGCTGTAACTGGACGTGAGAGAAATTTGCAAAGATTTTGCAAAATAAATTTGAACAGAGTAGTAAAAATTTGAACAATGATTTAAAATCTGAACCAAGTTTTAAAAAAATCGAGCAAAGTGTCAAAAAAACAAAGTTCAAAATCTAATAATGCCACTAAAATTTTGATTTTCGAAGCTGAAAAAATCATTAGACTTAAGAAGCAAATTGGCACAGAAAACAATGGCAAAAAATTGGTGAGTTCAACCCAAATATATTCCCACTCACGCCCCACACCATCACACTCTCAATTCAACGAGTGTACAAGACCAATTCTTTTTGGTCTTCTTTGGCAACATTCCGTGATGCAACATCTTTGATTTCCGCAGCAGCAGCCAAGACAGACGGACTGGTTGCCCACGAAAAGTCCCACACGTGTATACAGGGATTGGATCCGAACAAAGGGACGAAATCGTGCAGAACCGTTTTCACTTGCGGGTCGGTCGTGGGCGGGAAATGTTGGTGGTACATGTGGTAGTGCCTATAAAAGCGTGGAGATTCACCCTGAGCCTGCCATTAATAGACGGCTATTATGGGTTACCTCACCGGTCTCTTCGTCTTCATTTCAGCCATGGCGCTGGCTCACGGCGGGAATTTCCGCCCGTACGGTGTCTCCGTCACGGGATTCCAAGGTGCGGGCACCACAGGGCATGACATCAGTGCGGGCGGCTATGCCGGATCGTAAGTTGTGTAAAGTGTGCATATGTACGCTCGTATACTTTTACGTGTGTGTATGTATGCCCATATGCTCATACGTGTGTGTATGTACGCCCATGTACTTATATGCGAGTGTTTGCAAATGTATTGTGTATTTTTGCGTATGTGGGCACGGGTCTCTTTACTAATTGGACACACTATACCCACAGCGCCATAGTGTCACCCCTGGCCAGTGGCGGGTTCAACTCCCCCCTCCACCAGAGCATCCCAGGGGCGGCATTCCCGGGCAACGCCGGCGGCTATGGATTCGGTGGCTACGGCGTGGGCGACACTCGCGGGCTCAGCGGGGACCAATCCGCCCCCGCTGCCGGAGGCCAAGGGAAACTTACATCAGCTGCTTACGGCGGGAAATGACGACTATGTCCGTCACCATCCCATCCCATATATTTATTTATTTTATCATTATTTCATTATTATTCCTCCCTGTGACTCTTCCTCATATTTCTCATTGAATAAAGTCTACAAAGCCTCGATGACGCTCATCACCACCATTTGCATCCGCGTCACAACTTCTACCCCCGTCTGCAGACTCAACATTTGGAATTTAATTAGTCAGGATTTTGGTATTTGAAAAGCGTGAGTTGACGTGTCCATGTACCCGCAGACTCCAACACTATGACGTGTCATCAGTTTCATTGACTTGGCCACGATTCGACGCCACTTACTGAGCTAGAACTACTCTCACTCTTCTAGTGAATTTCGTTGAATTACAACTCTGGTTTATAACTGCGCGGGAAATGACAGATTTAAACTACTCATTCGTTTTCCTCCGTGATGGGGCCGTGCGGGTTAGTGCGTCAGATGGAATCGCTGGAAAATTTGTCAGGCTCTGACGAGCAAAGCAGTTCAGTTCCTGTAACCGACCGACCACGATGGACATGATCGGACAAGTTTTTTCCCTATTCTTTTGGGCATGTCTACTGATTATGCAAAATAGTGCTGATGTTTGTTGTTGTGGCTGTGTAGTAAATTGGAGAGCGCATAACTGACTTCTACGGTTGCCCATATTCTATGCATGTGTATGCATACAGTTGCTCGCGTGTGTAGGGCGAGTAAACGGCTCGCGGCCTGGCCCGCTCTAAAGTTCCTTGTCCAAGTAACTGACTGACTGACGACATTGGTGATTAGACACATTTATTTCCTCCTCCTTGGCCGAGGTATAGGAAGGACTGACTGAGCCACGCACGGAGGAAGGTACACACAGAGTTCGTAAGAGATAGCCTAATGTAATAAGGGTATACTCATCACATATGATTATTTGATCCGTTGGGAACGCAGTGGTGGTTGTCAGTGCCGTTCTGGCAGTTGCTCCCGCCATATCACCAACACCGCAGAGCTAACTCAACCAACTGACTGAGCAAGGTTCTTTTTCAAACTTGTCCAAACATTATTGAGGAGGACAACGGCGTAGTTTCCTCGTGGAAAAAAAAAATAATAATACGAGTGGTGGGAATTTATATCTGGATCTAATACACACATTTCCCTCCAGTATGAGTCATGAGCTGGGACAATAGTAGTAGCAGCCTCACTGCAAGTACAGCAGTAATAGTAAAGTAGTGGCTGACTGACTGACTGTGAGAGCGTGTGGCACTCTGGAACAGTGTGTAGTGGGGTTGAGAAAAGCATTGGTGTAAACCGGCACGGAGTCTGTTAGGGTTACCCTCCCAGCTGATTCAGCCCGCTGCGGCGTGTGTGCAAGAGTGCGTGTATGTATACGCCTGTTCTGAGGTGTTCCTCTCGCTGCGTTGTTAATATTAGGGGAAATGGAAACGGGGAATTTTAAGAGGGCAATGAACAACAACAAGAACAACAGCGACAACAAGTGCTTGGAGGTTTCGGAGGGCTGGGTGGACCGGGAGGATGATAGCGGCTGTGATCAGTTTGATGGAAAATCTCTGAGGAGGAGGAGGAGGAAGAGCAGGAAATTGAGCATATTAACTTCCCCGGCAGCCTTCTTGTGTGATTTGATTCTGAGGCAAAAGGTGGAGAATCAACTATACCGGAGTGAGTCCTTCTGCTTCCTTCAAAAGGTCCGCACGGCGTCGACAAGGAAACTCGGAGTGGCGCTCGAAAATAAGGTAATTTTTTAAAACACAAGTTACATTTTTTGGGGATATTTTTATAAGGAGTAGAATTGTGTGGGAACGGGATTCTGTAGCAGAGTGAGTTGTAGGAATGAATTATTGTAAGAGTGGTAAAATTGCTGTTAGGGACATTTCAGTGTTGAATGCGGGGGGGGGGAAGAAATCATTATTCAATTTGAGTAGGAGCCTGGGCGAATGTGAGAGGTATGAGCTGTGGGTGGGGGCGGAGATTCATGTTTATACGAACATTTTATAGCCAAACTGGATGGAATGATGCCCGGACTTGAGATTTTAATATTCAAATTAGGGTGAAGACACGATAAAAACAATGTTCCAACGTCAATATGCAAAATCGGGTGGGGGCAAAGTTCGAAGATGGAGGAGATATCTGCGCGTACTAAAACTCGGTTAGAGACACACTGTTCGAACAGGAGATATGAATACTCAAACCCGAGTAGAGATACAATGTTCGCAAAAGAGATATCAGTATTCAAAGTGGACATAAAACTGGCTCAAGATGAATAATTAATATTCAAGCTGGACACGTAGCAATAACCTCGCATGACTAATCCATATTCAAGCTGGACATAAAGTAATAAATAACCCAACATGACAAGGTAGTATGCATACCACATACAGTCAGTTTCCCACACCACATGATATCAATATTCAAACTGGACATGGATACGAAAATTTTCGAACATGACAAATTTAATACTCCATCCGCACCATTAAGTAACCAACGCAGTGACCACAGATCAGGCATCAATGTTCAACATTGCCCCAAAGTCATGAATCCTTATGCAAAAGTTGGACTGCAGTGTCAATCAAACTTTACAACCCAATCGGTTTTAAAATTAATGTTCGAGTTGACAAGTCAGTATTCAAAATAACAAAATCAATGCTCAAACTGTCCACATCATTATTCAAAATAACAAAATCAATGCTCAAACTGTCCACATCATTATTCAAAATAACAAAATCAATGCTCAAACTGTCCAAATCATTATTTAAACCGGCAAAATTAATTTACATTGTTCAAATCAGTATTCAAACCGCCCAAATCAATGTTTTAACTAGAAAATCATTGTTTCATCGCACAAAAAAATCCATTTATGTAACCTCTCGACCGGACTTCCCCATTCCTTTATCCCCAACTCACGCTCATGCTGCATATACTCAACTACTACGTGTCATGTCAACCCTTTTGAGATTTTAGCCGTTTCCTTACTTGTTAGTCAGCGACCCCCTAAACGTTGAACACTATCCTGAGTCATCATCATCAGCCAGTACGCATCATAGTCATCACCCTCATCGGGAAATCTGAGCCAGGCTTTTCAGTGGAAATTTTCATCTTGGCAGGTTTCAAGTAGTTTTTACACATGCACACAACGCAACCATTCAAGTTTCCCCCTTTATCATCATCCACAACACGCTGCTCCTCACACGCATTAGTAAATACATATTACTTAAAGTATGACGGTTACTCCCAACAGTGACGGCTATTCCCCTGTTTGCTTTTACTCAATCTCCCAGGAAGGCGGCTGGGCTGGGACACAGAATGTAGTAACGCATGTGTTAATTTTTGACCGTTAGTTATTTCCATAAGCAGCCAATACGTCCACCAAAGGGTTATCCTGGGGAAGCTGGAACATGTGGAGGGGCTTTATTACGTCCTCTCCTGTGGCATGTGCATATACACAGTGGCACACAGTAAGGACTCACTCGTACGTGCTACCCCTCATGTTGGTGTTTATGTGTGGAGCATGCAGTGTGTGTACATGCCTTTTATCCTCATTCTGTGCATCGCAATATCATAACGTACGTGTAAAATAGGGTCATCTCTGACACACACACACACAGTGCATACTGTACACACTCCATGAATGAGTCATTCTCAGTACTGGTTTACTCAATGAGCCAATGTGTGTATGTGTGCACGTCTGGAAACGTGGTGAGGTTCCATAAAGGCCGTCTTGTGTATACAATGACAGAGGTTTTTGCGCTCAAACATACACACACACAACACAGATGCGGACGGTTCTTTCAAGTATGACGTCATGCGTCACTTTAATTGGTTGTATTACGACCCTTTGCACAGCCTTTACCACCACACACACACACACACAAACGCACACACGTACAGACTCTGTCAGGGTTTTCTGTAAATAATTTGCTTCTGAGTCATACTGATGTGGTGGGATGCTGTTGCTGCGGCGTTATTGCTCCGGCTCGATCATGATGAGTTGACCGTGAGTGGAGCAGGAACAGTCGTCCCAACAGAATTCCCACCACCGCACTGCACTGCTCCGTTTATCTCTACGGGAAAATCTGTCCTGTCCCTGATTTTTTGTCGTGTTTACCCATTGAGTAATAATCATAAATATAAGCAATCACCCCACATTATCCACCATATCATCCTCCTCACTCACTCTGTCGCTCACTCACTAACTCACTGGATTGGGAGCAGTTGGATGTGAACTCGTAACTTGCAAATGCAAAACAACGAGCTGTGAGGTAATTAACCTCTTCCCATCATAATTCCATGCCGTGTCCCACAACTATATTTTGCTAACAAGGACAGCCGACTGATTGACTGACTATGACTGTGAGTGAGATTATGAGGGATTTTACTGCATAAAAATATTGATAATTATATGATATGTGACGGACGAAAATTGAAAATTAAAATCTAATCATTTTATAATAGCTTGCCCAATACTGACGAGCGAGCCATGGCGTGCTTTTCCACTTGAGGAGTATACAGAGAGAATAAATCTTTTCCGATAGTGCTTACGTATAATCCCTGTTGCTATCTGGCACCAACGCAACGTGCTTGCGTGCATAGCAAAGGCTGGGAGGCGCAGTGGTACTATACAAGTATGTGAGCATGTGAGCATGAAAACTCTATTAGCGTGAGTTCTCATTCTTTGGAGACATACAGCTTCTTCAGTAAGATCCATCCACATACCCATCATCAGAATGACGTTAAAGCTTTCTCATGTCGGAAATCACGCCATTTTCCAACGACACTTCCCTTCCGTGTCACCTGGTTCATTTTCAGGTGGAAATAATTGTAGGAAATTACTTTAGGAGGTGCAATGTAATCTTAATTACTGCGGTGAGGAAACTCTTACACTGTAGCACACTGGGTCGGTGCCAAGTACGTCTGCTGGGTGGATGTACTAGTGTATGATGGCACAGGAGGATATACAGCATGATCCGGGGGACTTGAGCTTGGTACTTAAGGGCTTTTAGGAGTTCGCCGACTCATTTGTTTACACTTGGGATCAAGTTGGACGACTTTACGGGGTGGGCTTCTTCATGTGCATTTGTGTGTGTGTGTGTGTGTGTGTGTGTGTGAGGGACTTTATGTCGTGGCCAGTGTGTGCATGTGTTTGTGTGTGTGTGTGTTTGTGGGACTTGATGTCGTGGCCAGTGTGTGCATGTGTTTGTGTGTATGAGAGAGAGACTTTATGACGTGTCCTAGATAAGTAAGGACCCCTGTAGGGAGCTGCGCGAGCAAATGGAGTGAAGTGGCTAATTCATTATGATGACTAACAGCCTTGGGATGACTAAGAAGAAGGGTGGTTGGCGCGCGGGAATGATTGTATGGGAGCGTGAGCCACTGTTTTAATGTTAGCCGCGGGATGGGGTGCAACTTTGCGTGTGCCTGTGTGTGTGTACGCCGCGTGCTTGTAAGTGCAGTGCAGTGGGGTGACTGACTGTGAGCGAGTATGATATGGACGGGGACGTATAGTATTGATTTTCCCGAGGATTCGGAGCAAACGGAGGAGGAGGACCCGTAGCAGTGGGTAGCAGATGCGTTGAATCATCCTTCCGCCTTGTCCTTCCTGACTCCTCATCATACTCATACAGCAGCAGCTGTATAGATGTGGGCCCATGGATAGGAGATGGATCTTTCATAGTATACGGCGATGTGCTCACACTCAGAGTCGTCGTCGTCCCAGTCCGTTCCTCCCGCTTATAGTTATCACAGAAAAGCCAGCCAGCCGGGAAGAAATGTATGAGAGAAAACGGAGGAGAAAATCCTCTGGGTTTGATCACACTGAGAGTGAGTCACAGACCGGACAGGACATGCGAAGTGAAGGGAAAGGTGTCTATTTTAACTCTGTATTTTCACCGGTCGCCGTCGTCGTTCTCCACGACGTCGTGCTTATGCGCCATGGACTTACTTTTAGTAACAGACCGCTATGATCTCATCAGTATATAACTTTTTTCGTCCCTATTTTCACCCGTAAATATGTAAAACTTATATAGAAAGCCAAAGCCAGAGAATACTGCAGTTGGGAAGGGAAAATTCTACATCCTTTCCCCTCCTCTTTCTCTCTCTATCGCTTCTGCTCCTCACCGTCCTCGTCATCGTAGTCGTCTTCTTTCTCCAGTCTCAATCTCTACCTCTCTTTCTCCGCTTCGCCAAAAATTCCTTTCCGCTTCACTTATTCGCTCGCCTTGAGTTTTTATTCACGAAGGAAAAGGGGGGATTTTTTGACTTTTTTAAAACTATTTTTTTTGTCACTTGCTCTTCAAATTTTTTTTTAATTCGCTTCACTACGCTTTTTTAATTTGAAAAAAAAGTTTTTGGTTTTTTTTTGAAAAGTGAATCAAAAAAGTGTGGGAAAATTTGAATAAATACTCGACACAAATTGACATCTCATTGACAAGGAACGAGTGTGTGCTTCCAAAATGTACTCAACTGACTGACTCCCCATGGGATTTTTCATATTATTCGCGGGAATTTTTTGAGAGATTCCAACGACTGGCAAAAGGGATACCTAATATACTTCTCTACATGGTGCATTCCGTATACTTTGTATGTAATTACATGTGGAAAAGTCTGTGGATATGTCAAGGCTGTAGGTGGGTCGGGAAAAAGTGGATAAAATATTGTTTTCACAACTGGTGATGACTGAACTGTGAGCCAAAGTGCGGAAAGGCATTATGTGCATACACGAGTACCTTCGGAATTATTGATTTGACAGAAATCATTGTTAGAAGTCCCGTGGTGGTGAGTTTGAAGAGGTTGGAAAGAGCGGGTTTTTTTTTGAAATTTGATGGTGATTAGAAGGAGTGACACTGAATATGAAATCAATGATTTACATGGGAACTGACGAATGAATAATGAAATTTTATAATTAATAATAGTTATAATTACTGCTTAATATTGATAAAACACTGATAATTTCCAAATTTTCTCTTTCAGAAGCTCCAAAACAATGGTTTGCTAATCTCTGACTATGCCGAACCCGTGGACGTCCTAGCGCATCCCGAGCTCTGGTCACACAATCTGAGCCTGTCTTCCGACTCGGGCCTGGGCCGCGACTCATCACCTTTATCTTCGTCATCATCATCGACATCATCATCCCAAGGGTCTCCTTGTCATCCCTTATATGAAAATCTCAGCAGCTCAGCTGCGCTCCACGTGTACGAGAACGTGAGGGATGAGTGCAGCCGTGACTCAGTAAGTTACACCGTCCCTACAACAGCTGGAAAGGACCGGGATTCGTCATCATCATCATCATCATCCGCACCACCAACAACGTCCCCTTCTACCCACCCTTCGTCGTCCCTTTTTAGCTCAGTAGGTCTCTACTCGTCCCTCTCGCACTCGTCAGTGGCACGCGACCGGCCGGATGAGAACGATGTCCCTTCATCTCCACTTGTCTCACCCGAGCCCCTTGAACATGTGTACGAACGCATTGGGAGTGACGTCAGCAGTAGCCGGAGCAGCAGCAGCAGTAGTCGTCAAAGTCACCTCGGCACTCGCACAGTACGCAAGAGCTTGAGTGACCCCGGAGGGATCCGGAGTGACCGGGTCTACCCGTACTACACTCACTCCAGCATCCCAGTCTACCGGAAAAGAGTGAGAGCTGTGAAACAACTCCGTAATCGTCATCATCATAATGAGAAGAGGAGCAAACAGTGCGGGAAAATCTACCATATTTTAAAAGTAGTTCCACCGCCGCCGCAACCAACGCAGGATTTGAATGAGCTTGTGATTTGTCCAGACTGTGACTTTTGGAAAACGTGGACCATTTTAACCCATCGTCACTGTTGCTGTCGTAGTT
>WJFA01004784.1:0-10185 GCA_009870155.1 Pseudobourletiella spinata
CCAAGGAGCCAAAGGCAAATATTTGATCTGGTTTACGTGGGGAGGCGGGAATTAATCAATTCACAAATCTCTCCCTCAAATCTGAGTCAGAGGACGAAGATGATGAGGAAGAAGAAGAAGGCGAGGAAGAAGATGTTCACTCCAACTACCTCGCCTTGAGTGGGGAGTGAACGATTTGTGAGCAAACACTTATTGTCATTCCTACTACCGGAAGGATCGGTGTAGAGTCCCACATCTTAAGACATTCCTCTATACTACACTTGACGGCCTCCGATTCCATTCAGTCAGATGATATGAACTCACTGCGTTCCGACGACAGTCCCACACTCTAACATGAGTTTACTTCATTCCACTCATCCACTCACAAATCACGCCGGAATATCCAGGCTTTTGAAGGCCTCTTTCATATATAATTCATAATAATTCCATCCTCCACCTTTCCACGACCGATACTGATGGCTTCAAGACCGGAAGGTACAGAGCGCAAGAATTAAATAGTGATATTCGAACGGAATCAAAGTATAAATCCGTAACAAGCCGCATAGCAAGGTCAATTGTGCTCGCACCATTATTGACAGTCATTAAGATTTCCATCATAATCCCATGGGCTACTTTTGTGACACTCTGTGGCCGAATCAGCTTTACGTAGAGCTCGCTGTGTGGGCACTTGGAGGGCTGAAACTTACATTGTCACGATTGATCAGTCAATCAATCACTCAATAATTCAATCAATCATTCAGTCAATCATTCAATCATTCAGTCAATTACTTAATCACTCACTCAATCATTCAGTAAATCATTGAATCATTCATTAAACCAATCAATCATTCAATCATTGAATCATTCATTCAACCAATCAATCATTCAATCATTGAATCATTCATTCAATCAATCAATCATTCAATCATTCATTCGATCAATCATTCAGTCAATCAATCAATCGCTCCATTTATTCGACAGAACAAACCAAACCAAATACTGTCATGTATTCAAAAAAAACCGCGAAATATTTTGAGCAGGAAATTCTCTTGAGTCTATTCCCACTTAAACCACGGCATAAGTCATGCCTCTTTTCCCACGGCCCTTCACTCCCATCATCCTCAATCCTCACCTTGGGAAGGGACTGTGAGGCGACAATACGTGGGGAAGATGGGAAAAGAGAAGAAACTGTCGTAAAAGAGGACCCAATGGAGCGGGAAAAATCAAATCGCCTCTGCAGTCGTGTCAAGGTTGCGTAAAACAAGGCGGGTTATTCATAGGCACTCGCCGTCGTCGCCCAACTTCTATCCCTCCTGCTCGTTTCGTCCCCAACTCACCTTCCTCGCACGGAACTCACATGCATATATATATATATATATATATATAAATATACTATTTGGAGGTGAGCATAATAAGATACATTGGACAAGCCCTGCCCTGTTACAGACAAAGGGTTGAGAAACGTCGGCCGACTATGGGCTATCATTTGAATGGATGAGCCAGCGAGAGAGAGAGAGACGGAGATACTAGAAAGTCAGAGAGATGAGAATTTATAAGGAAAATACAAGTATAAGAACAGAGAAAAGTTGCACAACCAAAGAGATTCCGAGAGAGAGAGAGAAAGGGAGGAAAGGAGCGGGCGAAAAGTGGTCTTTCTTGAGGAATGGATGGGTTGTGTGAGGGAGCATCTGTAGTTCCTGTACCGTATGAGAATACAAAATTCGACAGATGAATTATCTTGGTAGCGATTTCAACGTGAATATATTGCAATAGTATGTGTATATGTATGTGCAGCATGTGTCCGTGCGTGCGTGCCTCCGTGCGTGTGTGTGTGTGTGTGTGTGTGTCTGTGTTTGGATGTTTGCGCGGTTGGGAAAAGGAGGGACGGGAAAGTAGGAGTACGAGGAGTAGGAGGAGGAGGAGGAGGTATTTCCCCAGCTTTCCCACAGGATTATGACAAAGGGATCATACAGAGAGAAAGATAGTGGAAACGGATAACGGTTAAGAAAAGTGGAGTAAAGATTTTGGAATGAAGGAAGAAAAGTCATATTTCATGGCTCTTATTCACTCTTTGCATACTTATTGTAATAGCTGGCTCTAGATGGATCTATGTAGATGACTCCCCCTCATCCTCTATCTGAGACGGCTCATAAGAGTACAAACTTGTGTGTGTCTGTATATATATATACGACTGCTCCTTCGCTGCCGCTACCACCACCACCACAGCCCTTATCTGTATGCATATATATCTGTATACATGTATTTATGTAGGAACTTCTCCAAGTTCTCCTCCAAACCACCACCATGTATTGAGTAACATTAAACAACCTCGCTTACTCCCCTGTCATCCCACTTATTCAGTCAGAATACATTCAAATTTACAGATCACTTTATAGATTCCCAAGCAGGGAGACTCGGCACGCTCCATCCTATAGGCCCCCGCCGCCACCACCACCATCACCGTTTTCGCCCATAATGCTCCTTAAATCCACCCATCCCATTACCCCTTTCATGTGCATACCTTCAAAAATGTCTCTTGCTCTGTCTCGCCGTCTCTCTCTCTCTCTATCTATCTCTTTCTCTTACCGCAAAACTCCTATTTGAAGCTGACGAGAAGGAAGCCCGACAACACACACACACACACACAAGCACATACACACAGACATACACAGACACACACACACACACACACATGCAGGCAATACTTTCCCCGCCGGCACGCAGGCATATTCAGCAGCCGAACGACGGTAGATTATGGGATTTTGGAATAGGACGAGTATGTATTGCAAAGGGGGGAGAAGCCTCCGCCACGTTCATCATATAACGAGCCCCTCCGTCCCACTCCCCATATGACATTGTTATTATTATTATTATGATCATTTTCTCATTTAGTCACTCTCAGGAGTCATGCCGTAGTTCTACTTCTTCATCCCGTGCCCCCCACCCCGCCTTTCGAGGAGACTCAAATCAGGCGTGGACGCATGTCCATTTTCTTGTCTGAAGTTGGAAACTTAGGTGGGAAAAAGTGTTTAACTTTTTTAACTGACTGAGAAGAAGCATTTTTTGGTAGGGAAAAAGGCGCATTCTTAGACACTTGTCATGTCGGAGGATGTAAACAATTTTATACAAATAATAATAGGTATTCCAGGCCAATATAAATAGTCTAGTGCTTTTCGTTCAGCAGAGCAATGAGGAGACATGGGACACTCGTCGGAGCTGTGAGGGACTTGAGCCAGCCTTGGATCAACTTACAATGGAGTAATCTTGCGAATGCTTTTTGTCAATCATTTTGTCAGCAGTAGACATTGAGATAATAAACTTGGCGTTGTTACAGTAAAATTCTACCCACTTAAACTTTCACCAATTACGAAAAGAACTGGGCACCTCCACAGAGAATATCTTTTTTTTTTTTGCTCTCTTATTTTTGTGTGTTCTTTTGAACCTTGAAGCATCTCATCAGCCTAGTTATTTCGGGAGATATGATGGTGGTGATGATGAAGATGATGATGGAATTCATTCCTTTTGCAGAGTTTTCATGATTAGGCTAATGGAGTTGGTGGTGGCGAGTGAGAAGCATCTCATCAGCCCAGTTATTTCGGGAGATATGATGGTGGTGATGATGAAGATGATGATGGAATTCATTCCTTTTGCAGAGTTTTCATGATTAGGCTAATGGAGTTGGTGGTGGCGAGTGGTTGGTGGCTGTACATTGGGGAAGACGGAGAGGACTGGATGCCTTTTCTCATTCTAACGAGACGATGCACATGCCTGGAGTCGATCAATGTATTATGGAAATTAGAAATGATGGCTTATACGATATTCCAAATTAGCACTCTGGATTCTGCTCCATAGTTCTGTCATATCCCGTCCTTTCCACACTCCCTCGCACTAGACCCACACACACACACACACACACACACACACACATACAAAATCACACACATGAACTCACGCACACACACAAACACACAGGCGCGCACATACGCAAGCCAACACTCTTGACTCGAATCACTCCTTGAAGGCGAAAACCTCGGCTCATCCTAACTTGAGACACACACACACACACACACATGAGAGCACGCGATAGCATGCACACACACACACACACACACCGTAATGCTCGTCTTCCTCCATTAGCTTTCAAAACTTATCCTTTCATCTTTCTCGGGCTGACTGTGCCAACATCTCATCAGTCACTTCATATTCCGACACGACACAATGGAGAGGGCCGACCGCACGTCTCTATCCACCACCAAAGCCACCTTTCACATCCCCACCACAGTGCAGTGAAGATTCACACACTTGAGCAGTCTATCCCCCCACCGTCGTACACTACCATACGCGTACATACCGCTTGTCAATTCTTCCCCGTTGTACCGTACATACCGATGACTATGCACTTGTGCGGCAGCAAGCATACCAGATGCAAGACCTATAGGCCATCCCTACCGATCCAAGTGGACCCCGATAAATATTGATACCGGTGCGGAGTGTGTGGGTATGTTACCTATATACATGCATCCATGCACACACTTACACATCCACCCACCAACACAAAAGGATACACGGCACTTTTCCACGTCGCTTAACCCATCCTCCTCCCCGCCGCCTCCACACTGTTGTTGTTGTTGTAAGGATGAACCGATGTGTGTCGGAAGAGCAAGTGGCTTCCGCAGTCCATTATGTAACATACATCCACACATTCACCACCGAGTGTTGAGTGCGGGGGCTCTGCCAAGTGGGATCGGAGACTACCTGTTGTTACCACCCTTCTGCCCGATAAACGAGGAGATACCCGCACCTGTCAGAACTACTTGGACGGAGGGGGGGGGGAGAGGAAGGAGGAGGAGGAGGGATGGGGGGTGGTAGACCGGTGGGATCCTCCGAGGTACTCTCATCCTCATCTCTCACTCTTCCACTGACTTTGTGGGGGGAAATCCAGTGTTGTTGACTTGTTTTTAATTTCCTCATTCCATTCCGACGGCTCCTGCTCCGTTTATCAAGGAGTTGTTGGATGAGGGAGACTTGAGAGAAGTTGAGTTTTGCGAGGAATACCAAGTGACTCCGAAATAGCAATCGCTCATAATGTGGTCGTTCACGGTCGTGTGTGTGTGTGTGCTAGCAGATATGCTCAAGTTTTCCCGTGTGTGTGTGTGTGTGCGTGCGTTTACGTGTGTGTGCTCGTGTTCGTATGTTGGTGTACATGTATGTGTGTGTGGGTGTGCGTGAGTGTTTGTATGTTTTTGTGTGAGTTTTATGTTGTGTGTGTGTGTGTGTGTGTGTGTGAGTGACTCTGTGTATACGTGTGTGTTAGTGTGTGTGGGTGTGTCAAAAGGATATATGCAGATAGATACATCTCTGCGCACAATAATGGGGGAAAGGGCATGGTTGCAATACAAAGTTATGGACGCATTGGAAATCTACATGGAATCCGCCACGGGGCCCGCCATGTATAAATCGGAGACGGAGAGTTTTCGAGCCGGGACCACTGGGGGTGGCAGTCGTAGTGGCAATAGTATATCCAAGTGTCATAAATTCTCGTGCAATGTATCGTGGGCTATGCATACACACACGCACACACACGCCCACACACTTCTCCTCCCTCAAAGATGCATGAGTTGAAGAGAAAGGCGAAGCCTTTCAGCACGAACTATACGTCACTCCGAGTTCCAGTTGTCACGGGAAAAATACCATGACTTTTTCCAAAAGGAAACTTTTACTCTGGAAATTTATCTGTGTAAATCCTGATTATAATTCTGTAAGCGAATAAAGGAAAGGAATATAACAGTCCACAAAGAGATATCCTCTTTGATCTTGATAAATCTTCTACTCCTACCGCTACCACCACCACGACTCTTCTTCCCTCCGCTCTTCTTCGTACTTCTACTTCTTCTTCTTCTCCTTCTTCGTTTTCGTCTACAGGACCCTCACATATTTTCCAGTAGTTTCCTTCATACTGAAATGAGTACTATGAGCTAGTAGACTCCAACTAGTTCACTCTCTCTATCTTTTAGACCGTCAAAGATGTTATCTTAAACCAGTCCCTGCTCTGACTTGTGGTCCATTCTTATGTCAACTCCTCTCCCTGCATTTCTCCCCCGTAATGAACCATAGGCTCGTCCTTGAGTTACTCTAAAAGTCAGCTCCCATTTCTCGGCACAGCATGGATATATAGGGAAAATCACACCTCACGGTCGGGCAACACAGAATCCCCGGTCCGCAGGTTATAACTCAAACGGGAGTGGACAGAACTCATTTGTTAGAACGCCCAATAGTGGTAGGCTAAAAGACCCGGGTAGGGTTCGGGGCACATGTTTGTGTGTGTGTGTGTGTGTGTCTGGGTGTGTGTGTGTGTATATATATATATATGTGTGTGTGTGGCAGTGGCAATTATGAAATTCATGGGACTCTCAAGGTCAGTGACTCACAGGAGATCACCTGTGTGTGTGATGCTCCTTTTGGTCACCATAGTTCTTTCCCAAACGCTGCTCACTCCCACACCTCCTCCTTCGTAGTTCTGTGGCGTTTGGAACAACGTGGCGGGGAATTTGAAATTGTTTTTTGAGCAGCCGGTGGAACGGCAGCGTCCGGTGGTCTCGGATATGGCCGCCGGCATCTCACACAGCTATGGGCAAACATGTAAAAATACAAGGGAGATTCCAACGTGCTCCTTGACTCGGAGGCGAGGATGAGTCTGTGGGATTTGGAAATAAAAGCGGGAGATATAGGGGAACAGATGAGTCCACCCGGCTCAGAGTGCGAGCGAGGGGGAGACGGAGGGAAAGAGGGGGGGACACCTACGGCGTAATTATGCGTTGGGAGACATCTTTTGATTTATAGATTATCCACTGATTTCCCATGTCTTTCTTTCGCCGCAGCACATGTTTCCCTCCCCATGAGGAACTGTGAGACGTACATATATAGGCATGCAGACACACACACACAGGCTCCCGAATCATTCTCCCATTGCGGAGTTGAACAGATTTTATTGATTTCCATTCCACCAATCCATCCGTCCTCTCACAAACATGAGCATATGTATCCATCCAGCCGAGAGTTGGCACTCACTGTGAGAGATAGAGAGAGAGAGAGAGAGAGTTCTCAGCTCTCACACGATGGCCTCCCTGCCAGCTATCTCGGCGCTCTAATTTATACGAATGATCTATGGGCGGAGGAAAAACCCTTTCGCACTATGTAAATAAATGTTATAGAGCATTGGCAATGGCCGCCTTCCATTTGACACGATGTGGGATCCTCCAATTATTATTGTACTCTGCATCCCCAGTGGGTTTAACCCACTTTTTTCCCCAGTGAGATGTGTCGCATGTCGGAGGTGATGTGTGCATTTCCGAGGTCACCCCTTCTTCACATACTGACCCCGATCCGGCGACAAATCTCCCTGTCCAACGGGACCTCTCGTCCCTCTAAATTTATTGGGCGGAATCAACTGCCTCGCATTCCCAGCGTAGCACGATTACTCTCTCACGTCAGCCAGGCAGTCAATGACAGTTGACGATTACGCACTTGAGTTCGGCGGCGGGGACTTTGAAACAGTTCCTTGTTAGTTTGAATTTGGCGGGAGCGGGACTTGATGCTAAGCAACATAGCGATGGTCTAACTTTATCCTGGGTGGACTAAACTCCCGCCTCCTCGCCACTGTAGCACAATGACCCATGGCAATTTGACGACTACGCAGTAGTGGAGTTCGGCGCGGATTTTCAAACCGTTTCTTACAGTGCATTTGTCGGTGGATCCAACTAGCCTCGAATCGGATTGCTAGAACGGCCCAAATATATAATGGCAAAAAATAATAGCTAATTAGCTATTTATTAAAACACCACTTGTCCTTTTAGAAAATCCTCCTGTTCAACATGTGAAAAATTCTGTAGCATCAACAATTCCGCTACAGTTTGACAGTCCTCACAAAATGTTCACCATTCTCCGTCAACTCGCTCCACAAACGGACGTCATCCAACCCCCCGTCGTAACGAGCCACAGAGTTCTCAGCTCGAGCAGAGCACATTTTGGGCCCACAGTATCAATATACGGAGAATTATTCCAATAATGTTGGAAACAAAACTCCTCCCCTGACCGCTCCCTTAACTTCAAATCTGACGGCTTACGTGGGAAAGACTTTAATGGAATAATTATAATAAGGAAGTAAAAGTTGGACCCACATGGGATCAACATGATCCTAGGTGGAAGGGGAAAAAATCTCTCTATCTCCCTCCCTCAGCATGACCACATACCACGACGACTTCCCAGTCTACTTGAGGATTTTTCCCGGAGAGACAAAGACAAAGTGAGAGATTCCCTCACAGAGTTTCCTTGGCTTAGCTCCTGTAATCTGGAGGATGTTTGTGGTTGTGAATGTGCGGGCATGTGTACGTGGGTGTTTGTGTGTGTGTGTGTGTGTGCACATGTCTTTGAAGACAATTTAGGAGAGCAAACTTGGGGAAAGGAAGAAGAAGAAGACGAAGAAGATGAAGAAGAGGCGCGGAGAAGATTTGAGTTTTCCAAAGTATTATAGAGTAGCCGGGCGTGTGTAAAGGTGGATACTGGGTCTCAGCAAGTCCTTTCGAACCAACCAGAGAGAGAGAGAGGGACTGACTCAAGAGTGGAAATAAGAGGACGATGTGTGGTTTTTCAGGGAAAAGCTCATGTCAAAACATACATTGAGAGAAAGATTATTATCATAGGATAACATCTTCATCATTCTCGACGAGAGGAGTCACTAAAATGATAAACATTTTTCTCAAAGCCAGCAAAACTTTTATACATCTTCTTCACCACCACCACCAGCGTCCTTCTTTTTTTATGTATTTTATTTCATTTTATTTTTTTGATCCGGAGCGTAAACGTGTGTCTCCCTCGTTTTGACTTCTGACTCTCATGATGACTGCACCGCACTGTGCCACAGGGACTACGTATATCAAGCATGTATGTATGTGCCGTATGTACACGCATATATCCAGATGCGTAGGTCCGCGTGGGGTATCACACGGTCCGTCTCATCTCACAAAGGAGCAAATTATACGAGCACAAGGTTGTTCTAGCGTGTGTGTGCTTGTGTGCGTGTGGGTGTGTATGTGAGTCTACCGTGCACACATAATATGGATTGGTTCAACTCAATTATCAAGTCAACTTGGCAGCCTCCGTTTTTTCCCCTTCGCCTCCTCCTCCTCCTCCTCCTTGTTGTAATCCCAAGCCCGGGTCATGACGAGGGAAAGTTACACCCTGTATGTACTCACCCTGTATGCACGGGGCAGACGGTGTAAACGTGTCCGTGACATTGGGTGGGTGTACCCGATACTGACCGATGAATGAGCGGCATAATGGAAGATATCCTCCCGTTTACACTTTGGCACACTCCCCACCGCCGTCCGATTACCTTTCCGACTTTTTTTCCCTCAGCGGATCAGGTTAAGTGAATGGACGTAAAACATATATATATTATTGCTACTTTTGTAAATGCAAGTATGTATGGACGTGCTTACGTAAGTATGTATCTACCATAACAAGTGTAGGAAGGTTTTGGAGGGGAAAGTGGGGAGAAAGGACCCATCCGCCCAGGCCCATCCCTTCAACATCCGCATCATCATCAACATCCTCGTCATGATCTCATGATCATCAGCAGTAGCAGCAGCATCATCAGAGCTCCTCGCTGGCTCACAGAGTGTGAGAGCAGAGGCTGGGGCATCAAGTGGAAAAATATCCCTCATTAAGGATACACGCACACACAGACACACACACACAGAGACACACAAAGATTTTTCCGGAGCCTCCGTATTTCTTTAATCCGTGAAAAAAAAAACATAATATGATGGAGAAGCTCTCTGGTTTTACAAGGAAAGAATTAATAAAGTTTATAAATTAGTCATTTGGCGAGCAGAGAGGCTTCGTTTCCGAACCACTCCCTCCACGCCTCTGTAAATAAGAGCGGAATACTGTGTAAGTGTTTGTATGTGTTTGTGTGTGTGTGAGTGTGAGGAGACGCCCGTACGGACCTTTTGTGGTCCAGTTAGTAGGAAATGGTATGTATACGCCATGTATACGAATAGAATCAAGTTGATGTGATTTAGTAGAACTTCTGGTAGTCTTGCTTCCATAATTAAGGGATCAAAAGAGCCTTTGGAGCATGGCATGTGACAAAATAGAAGAGGAAAATTTATAGAAGGAAAAGTACGAGTGAGGACACAACGTTGT
>WJFA01004785.1:0-10181 GCA_009870155.1 Pseudobourletiella spinata
GGGATTCTCAACACCTCCATATGGCCCACCAAGTAAAATATACGCATCATCAGGGGGTATCAATCCTTTCTGGTCCCTTTAAAAATAAAATCCGTTTTTCATAAATTTGCTAGTCTTGTATGCAACAATTATCTTTCAGAGTGAGTTCAAGCTCCCTCCTAATGCATAAAAGTTACTTACAGCTCATCAGTAGAGTTGTCCGCAGGCATTCCGATCTCCTCAAGGATATCCCCAGTAACATTTGCTATCCCAAGCGTGTTAAAGAATGAGTGGAACTCTGGCTGGCTCCTGCAGTCAGTCAAATTTGACTGCGGGTAATAAAAGAGGACGGCTTCACACATCTCCTGCTCCGCATCCGGCCCGCCCTAACAGAATTAGTCACAAGTTAGACTATTACACTTTCCTGGGAACTCCTCCTGCGATGTTACACTCACAAATACAAATCTGTCCCTCTTAGTCGTGTCATACTGGCACTCAACGAGCAGCTCATCACCCGGCATGATGGGAATTTCGGAGTTGAGAATTCTAAACTGTTGATAGTTGAAGTCATAGTGATTATCCTGCAATGTATGAAACAGGCAAACCAGTGAATATTCCCATCTTGCCGAATACCTCACTAATGTTTAAGCTATCAAACGAATGGCTAACTTCTGCAATTGGTGGTAGCTCCTTCCCGTGTCGGATGTGACGCAACTTCACCTTACGCCCGCTCAGGTGCGCATGAAGCATCACACTGATGGCTCGAAGGCCCGTTACGGGATGGATGCCCTATAAATACACGCATACGTCGAAAAAAATATGTAAGCTTAATGAAGATGCAATTAGAATTGAGAAGGATTCTAAATTTCCAAAGTATTAGTTACACTACCTTTTCAGTACATTCTGCCGGGCAAAATCCAAATGATTTAAACTGGCGCTGACCAGGTGGAAATGACTTGGAACGGCGTCGTGCGGTGCCCAATAAACAGAGTCGTTGCGTCGTACTGCCGGAGCAAGTTGGTGTAAAATACACGAATGCCGGAACTGTCATTCACCGCTGTGAGTGCACATTGACGCCCATTTTATCTCAAGGGTGCCAAATTATTACATTAAAAGAAAAAAAATGTTCTAAATTTTCTCACAAGTATGATGCCCAGGGTTACTGTAGTGGATCTCCAACTTAAAATACATTGCATCGTTTCCACCCAATGGGCTCCCCAACATGGTCTGGTAGCATTTCACCTGGGCAAAAATATTCGGTAGTACGTTAAATACTACGGGACAAAACTTTGGTCAGATTTATGACACGGACATTTGCATGATCGGAAGTCCACCACCCGACCGGATGCAAAACGTGCAACGAGTGGGTTACCTTCGGATCCAACTGCCCATGTGAAGAGGAATGTGAAGCAGTGCTTGGACCACTCGGGAGGCATGTTGGGTGAGTAGCATTCGCGCGGTTCGCGGTTGAAATATTTATCGAAAACCGCCCCTGTTCCTCCCAGATGGTCCGGCACTTTACAGTGGTACAAGGACATGTGATGCACATATTGTTCATTCTCATCCGAGATAAGTGGACGAAACTGCAATGAACAAGTTCTGAATTATTTCCGGTGACCTCGAAGACAGCTATAATGCTACTATTTATTATGGAAATAATTATGAATAATTTCTAGACATTCTGCTTCGGCGCCATGTCACTCCGCACGAAATTAGAATGCTTGATGAACGTCATTGGAATACAAATGGATTGCTGCCAATAAGGCAATGAGTTTATGACTTATTTAGCTGACCTTGCTGTCAAATGCTATATTGGCTGTTGAAAGGGAAAATCTGAGCTTACCCCAATCATATGATGCTTTGGGTTCATATGAGGGAACCGCACTATCCGGCATATGTACGAGTTGTCTCTCGCACTCACCTCCACCTATACAGTCAGAGTTCAAGTGTTGTTGTGATGTGATTCAAATAAATCAAAGTCTGTATCCGGGACAACCAAGTGTGGGAAGATCCTTCAAACTCACATTATTCATCCGGAGGTCCCAATATTTCACGTGCGGGTCCGGCGGAGTCAGATCATCAGGGAAATTTTTCGGCCTGGCCGGTGACCTCATGTAAACACTTTTCACGCCGCGGTTCGTAGCTCCGTGCCATTTAAATGAGATTTTCTGCCCGACCTCTTCGGGGTCTTCCGGGTGCCAGGCCCAGATGAGACGCATTGTATCATTCTGAAAACATTGTTCAAACATGCACTGAGGAAAATTTGGGACATAATTCACACTCATCATTCCCAAAAGCTTGTCTCGCTCCATGCCAGATTGTAACCATCATGTGCTTTACACCCCGCAGGCCTGTCATCCTCACCGGGTGAGATACTCTCAACGCTCTCCACCCATTAGTCTCTCCACCATGCAATATGTTTGTAGCGGCTGAGCTTCTTGGATACAAAAACATCCAGTTGGCCCGAATGTTTGTTTTCCTCTCAGGATTTCGTACTCCGGAGGCCCACGCAAGTGCGCTATGGAACACTAATAATGAAGCCAAAAATATACCGCAAATGCTTATACGACAACATTAAACGAAAGTGACGACGACCCCGTAAGAGAGGCTCCCCTATAGTCTCAACATCCTTTAAATTAATCCACCTTCATAATATAGCAGCAGTGGTTCCCGGACCGCAACCAGCGCATTTCGGTTCCCCCTAAAACCTTTGATACCACAAGTGTCCCTCAGGCCGCTATAGCCAGTCTGGATTTTTTGAGCGGAATAATTTGGCAGTCTCAGCATGATGATATGTGCCATCTCCGTCGCACAATTACAACCATGGGATCGTGGCTGCTTTATTTAGACACCGGCCTGCCGCGGAGTCACTACATAGCAGTGGCGCAATGCTCCAAGTGTTCATTCCTACTGAAATGTGTCACATTTCCGAGGGAAACGTCATGGTTTCCACTCCTAGCCCGTCTCGAAGCAATGATTCCACAAGATTGTGACAATCCATGGAATCAGTAAGTAGTGTATAGTTTTGACCCACATGACTCCCCACAATAATTCAGTAGTGCTCCAATGGGACCGCTGTGCCTTCCGTTTAATTGGTTGGGAAACAAGTTTATTGTCTACACACCCCAATATAGTTACAAGTGACCCCTCCAACCGTCAACTAGCAAGCAGTTAATTCAATCTTATTTCCTACACAATACTGCCGACGGCAGTGGGGGAATATGACCGGCCAAACAAATCTTCACATCAACTTGAACATAAACAATGTTCCTCAAGGCTACTACACTCAAAATTTAGTGGACAGTAAGTTCCACCACATTATGTTCAGCTTATTTCAAAGCAATTAATCGTGCTCAATCGCTTCTGCGTCTCTCTTGTCTTTAAATAGATTCCCGCCACGTCGTTCTCAACCTTGACCCTACAGTTATTGTCCCGAAGGGAAATACAGGAAAGAGCCTTAAAACTTCACTGCTGGGCACTGTGGAAAATTTTGAAGTTCTGGATCAGTGTCAGCAGCTATTTGTTTCCAAATCAGGTGATGCCACCCCGAAACCAAATCTAATATAGCATTTGAATGATTGCGATTCAGCCAGATTTGAATTTTTCCCGCTCGCCCCAAGTTCATATGTCCGAAGCAATCAAAGTGCTCATTTTACCCTCCCCATGACATCCTGTATTCTTACAACGTAAATAGGGGAACCCTGGTCCCAACTTTATGTGGTGAAGACGCGGTGGAACGAGCGAATATTTATTGGGAAATCAGATAATGATTTCCCCCCACATCCCACATCAAGCCCATCCATCATTGAGCAGGAGGAGTGTGTTTACGTGACTAATGTGAAGGGGAAGAAACTGATGAGGATAACAGTTGATCCAAAAGACTTCACGCCAGGATCTCAAGTTAGTATCGTGTTTCCCTTATGTTTTTATATGTAGTGTCATCTTAATCTGCTGAACAGCACATGTATGGTATTTCTATCCACTGAGTTGAGTCCGTGAACGATTAACGACCAACTACTACAGATCTTGGAATGTTCACAGGAGCTCAACTTTATCGTCAGACGTGCAATGAGTGGGACAGTCAGGGATATCACACTGGGAGAGGTGCGGCTGTTCAATTTGAATGGATTTCACTTCGTAACCGGCATAAGAAATGAGGTGGAGAACGTTCAGTTTGCCACGAGAACAAAAAATGGTAGTATTCAGGTAATCAGTGTACGGTTAAATGGGCCTAAGTCTCCATGTGCATTGCTATACCACTTCGGTTTAAAGTATATATATATATATTTTGTCATGCCTCACAACCCACGCAGATCATTCAAGATGGCCAGTCGGTAGCAATAGTAGACTTCCGCAGTACAAGCCTCATCAACTGGATTGAGTCCTACATGCTCACATTCACCAAAGAGCTTTCGTTCAACTCGAAGGCAATCCTCATGGCAGCCTGCATGTGTTATGTAAGTTGTTATTAAGCACCCCCTACCATGACGTACATGTGGTTAAAGATAACTTTGTCATTAATGTGCCAAATGATTTACACTATCATTCACAGGACATTGGGTTCTGCCAGCGGAGTGATGCGAGAAAGACGATTTCCGTCTATATTTTCTCCCTTTTCAGCCTCTTTTCCGCAGCTGCTCTACTCTACAATTTCCTCTGATGATTCCCACAAGTTAATTATGTACATTTGGTAAAAAAAAAAGAGTGTAATGGGGACGTGAAAATAAATCTTTGAGAGAATTTGGACGGCGCTAGCCAAGTGTGTGCTTGACCTTAGCGTGTGTGCCGGCGGAATAGATGGGAAAATCGCAGTCTAACACTCACCCCAATCGTCATGTCGTACTTCTCATCACAAGTCTCCCACCGCCTCCGGAATCTCACAGTCGTACTGGCATCCTTCTCCTCCGCTGCTATCAGCTCGTAATCCTGTTGAACATCCTGGATCGGCGTTCCCTGCTCCGTCGCATGAAAGTCCTGGAGAGACGCCATGCGGGGAGTCATTACTCGTTACAACTCGTTATCTACTACACATTTGCAATTTGTAATTACCCGCAGTTGTGGAACTCCGAGGGAATTCACCCAGCCGATGACAATGTCACTGCCAGTCATCCCACCCGACGGTGAAAATCCAATTCCCACGTAACCCCGGGTCGGTGCTTTCATCTCCATCGTGAGGAAGTACGGATCCGTCGCCACCCACTTCACCTCCACTTCCGAGTCCAATGTCATCACGTGGGTCCACTCCTCCAGAACCCCATCGGATGCGTAGGCTGACACGGCAGGGACGCACATTAGAACACACACAATGCCCACACCGCTGAACATTTTATGCCACGCAATTAGTTTCCAAGCACTTAGAACCGTTACATTAGTTGGTTTGTTCAGGTTCGCAAAGCTCAAAAAACTCTCCCGTGCGTTCCCTGGGAGTGGATGAAAAATTTGAAAAATGTCAACGATTCCTCTGGGCTCGTCCGGACCCTGACGCGACTAACAAAGTACTGACGGGTGCTAGGGCTGTGAGTCAGGGGCACACACGCAGTGCGTGCCATAAATGCTCCCATTTAAGGAAGTGCTCCGAGCATGGAACTGCCAAGCCCACATATGCGGGTCTTCCCGTCTCCCTCCCCTGTACATGTGCACGCATCATTGATGCATGGGAAAAGGGGCAAAAACAAGGACAAGAATAGGCTATGGCAGCTACCACACTCCCAACCTTTTCCCAAGTCAGAGAGAGGCCACACTTGGGTCCAAAACCAAAGGAGCTAAAGACATCGGAAATGCAGAGCCATATATATATATTTTTTTTTGGAGGAATGAATGAGGTGCACTGACTGAGTGAGTCAGACGGATCAAGTATCACTTTGAAGTGGTCTTATATTACAGGCGAGCACATGTGTCTAGGGTTATATGTGCTTGCACAAAGCGGCAGTAGGCACAACGTTTAATCTTAAGTTTCCTCCACTCCTCCATGCTTCAACTACATCTTCCTACCCTCTTTCCTGTCCACAGTCATGTCCTCCCGCATACTCCGAGGTCTGATTACAGGCCATAAAATTCTGCTGTCCCAGAGAATGGACCGGAGTAGGCGTGGGAGAGATAGGACGGCGTAGATTTCAAATTATTGCTGTCCTTCCCCACCGATTTGGACAACGGGCCATTAACATGGACTTCACACTGAGTGACTGAGTAAGTGAGAGCTATGAAAATTCCCTGACTCAAATGTGCTTCTCACAACGGCAATGAGATGACTAGCTATACGATCGAACTGACTGACGTAATGAGATCTCACTTCGTTTGAGCCCACAACGGCTCCCTCTGAGATTATAGCAAGGGGTGAATGAGCTGCGGCAAAAACATTTGAAAGTAAAAACCTTTCAATCTGTTTTCCATGCATTAAAATTACCATTGATGATTGCCTCTCGAACACTTATGGCCTCGGGCATGAGCAAGTACCTATATAGACTGCAGGCAATACACACATGCCCCACTTTATACACGTGTGTGCAACCGACTGCTTCTACATCATCATTGCAGGGAGCCAGTCTTGTCGTCAGACTGGAGTGGCTACCGTTCTTTGGACGCAGGCGGAAGGAAGCTCATGGAAATTGAGAGGGACGGAAATAGTAGCTCATCTTTGTGTGCAGGAACTTGGAACTGGACCTCGATAATTTCAACGTTGTTGCATAGCCGTAGAGGAATGAACTCGTTTAAGAATATATGATAGAGGGATGCGGAAAGGCTCTCAGAAAATCCTTGACAATCAACTGGCGGTGGAGGCCGATGTGGCAAACATCTGACGTAGATGCGAAGTCAAGGGTATGCGTGTGCAGCTCTACTATTATCCCATGGATTCATGCGGTAGAACGATGGCACGTGGTTCGTGCTGCCTATTCTGAACATGAAATTGTGTCACCTGCTACTGTAGGTTTGAACCAGGTAATTACTGCACCTCATACGGTATTTTCAAATCTGCCTGTCAGTACCTCATATGTGAATCCTCAGGCTCTCTGTTTGTCAAGCCGTCTGCTGTCTGCATCAACTTGAAAGATTCTATAACTTGGATTTTATTAGCTTCCATCATCAATCAGGCTATTATTCCGTCTCGGCGTGTTATGAATGAGGAAGTTGAGCAAAATAAGTACCTCCTGCCGTCACAATATTACCATCATTTAGTTGACTTATCACTATAGTGGATCATTTGTGGATGGAGGATGGCAGTCCCCAGCTCGGAGTAGAGCGGCAAGATCTTTCCAAGTTAGTTAAAAGACAATCTTTGAACGGAGAGCAGTCAATGTTTTAAGTCAGGAGTTGTGATAATTAGTGGTCAGTGTTGGAGCTAGCATTGCGTGCGCCTTTGATTAACCTTGAGAGCGTCTGGTGCGCCTCACACGGCTTCAACGGTGTTGGGCTGACATTTCAGCTCATTTATTTACCAGTACTGCGGCGGGGGCAGAAATACGAAACATTTGAGAAGATGGAGAAGAAGGTGGTAGAGCCAGCGATTAAGATTGAAGATGTCTTGGAAGATATTGGTGAGTGGGATTGAAAATTTTAAGTTTTTGAGACTTGTAGGGTTTTAAACGGGGAGATTTTGAACTTTTGTTTAAGGTGGCTATGGCCGGTTTCAGAAGATCTTCACCTTCCTGGCTATCTTTCACGCAGCTCACCGCTGCAATGATAATCCTATCTCCGGTTTTTACAGGCACAGATAAAGTGCCGCTATACTGCACCAATACCTCAGAGTTTTCCCAGTCATTCTCCTGTGGTGTCAACTGTACTGAGCCCGTGGGGGATGAAATCATGCAATCTATTGTGCAAGAGGTAAGAAGTGTCAAAACGAAGCTCCCGCCTGTCCCGGTGCTAGAGCGGGAGCTTTAAGTTACACCTTTAGCTGGTCAGTCCAACGTTTGCAGTTTGCAGAAGCATTCTACTCTGACGCATTAAAGTTAATTTGTTGCCGGACGCAAAAGTCTAACTAAGGAAACCACAGAGAGGCCATGTGTCACAGGTCGAGTGGCTGTCTCAATTGTAACCCTAGAACGGTTTCCAAAACATTGGATATGTTATTTTCAGTGGGATCTGGTTTGTTCCCGAAGTTGGATAGTGGACACAATAACAAGCTGTCAGATGGCTGGGATGATGTCTGGAGGACTCGTCTCCTCTGTGATTGCTGATAGGTAATGGCATAACCTTTTTCGAAAATAATGCTTTTATTTATCGGATGGATCAGTTGCGTCCTCACCTCGCGGTTTGTCGAATTGTAAAAATCAAATTTAGTGATTTTAAGCAATTTTATGCCAGTTGACTTATTTTTAGTAGAATTAGAATTCAAGTTTCACTAGGAGAGTTAGGATGATGTATGATTTCTGCTACAAGGTTTGGGTTGTGCACGAGCAACTTTTCAACCTTGATTTTCCTGACTAGTTGCGTGCTCTGAACGGGTTTCTGTGCCGGAATAACTTGTGGGATTAGCTTCCTCATAGTTTACCATTCAAGCGAATCTTTCGCACGCACGCTGCATAAAAATTTCTGGAGTTTGAGATACTTCGCATGATTTGGCAGCTTCGGGCGGACGAAGGGGTACTTATTCATTACATTCGGAATGGGCATTTTCGGGATCATGCCATCGCTCGCCACTGGTCCAGTCATGTATGCTGTAATGAGATTTTTTGCTGGATTTGGTATGGGAGGTAAGACACATTGAATAGACAAAACATCTATGCATTCTGTTTTAGTTAATATCATTAAAAATCTTGGCGTTCACATGGACTGAATTTTTGTTTAATTATAGGTTGCTTCGCCGTTTACGTCGTTCATTTAATGGAATTTTTAACGCCATCGTGGCGAACGATATGTGGGGCTGTGTCTCTTTGGCCGGTTGGTGAAATGATGCTTGGGTTACTCGCGTACCTGATTCCGAATTGGAGATATTTGACGGTGGTTGGGGGATCGCCAGTGCTTCTGGTGTTGCTCCTCTATCCGTAAGTGCGGGCTTCTGACCTGAGTGGGTGTGTGACAGTCTATGGCTTTTAATGATATCTTTCGTGTATCGAGTAGATTTATTCAAGAGAGTCCCCGATGGCTACTTACCCAAAGGAGAACGCGAGAAGCCCACGAGGTGCTTCGAAAAATCGCCCACTGGAACTCTAGACCGGCGCCACAAGTGGCCACTATCGAAGCGTTGCAGGCAACGGTGCTTGATGAGGAGAAGGATGTGGTAAAAGGCCTGGAAGGAGTCAAACAAATTCTGAGAAATAGGGACCTTCGGGTGCGCTTAGCAATTTTGACGTGGTCAAATATGACATGCGCCGTCGTCTACTACGGCGTTTCATTCAGCGCCAAATCTCTCAGTGGGGATCCCCATTTGAATATGTTGTACATGGGAATTCTAGACTTCTTAGCTGTGCCCGCTGTACTCGTTTTTAACAACCGACTCGGAAGAAAGAAGACCTACCTCATCTACATGATAGTTGCCTGCTCGTTTCTACTGTGCACACTTCTGCTCAACATGGTCGGAAGTATAGCTCAGACTTACCCAATACTCATCACTATTTCAGCTCTGCTAGGACGTTTTGGGATCGTTTCGAGTTGGGGCGCCCTGTCATGCATCATTATGGAGTCTTTCCCGACCACTCTTCGCTCTTCCTGTTTGGGATTCGCCGTCTTTGTCGGGTACTTGGGTGGAGTTGTAGCTCCACAAACAGTTATCCTCAGCCGAAGTAAGTGACTCGATTTGATTGTATTAACATTATTATTTGATGAACTACGGGATTACGTGATGAATGGATGGAAATAGATATTTTTAAAATATTTTGGTATCCAGACTAATTTGAATTTGCATTTTTTGCAGTTTCCACGAGCATACCATACATCCTGTACGGATTTCTCGCCGTTACCAGTTCCATTTTCTTCATGTTTTTACCAGAGATGGCCGGCGTGCCTCTGAGTGATACCGTGAAGAACAAGTGTTGAATGTAGCAGTATTCTGATTACTTTATTTTTATTTAGTTTTATTTACCAATTTTTCATCACTGATTCCAGTCTGGACTGTGAGTTTGCATTAGTGTTTGAAAATCGGGAAATTTCTCGGTACCGATACCGGTACCGGTACCGTTACCGAATTTATGGTAGCTTGAAAAAAATGACCGAATCGGTATCGGTAAATTACACCAAGTACCGATACCGATACCGAAATAACAAAG
>WJFA01004786.1:0-10178 GCA_009870155.1 Pseudobourletiella spinata
CTCCCTGTTTTCAATAGCGTCACCATAGGCGTTAACATTACAGCCCTGACCCCCTCCCTCCGTGTAAGTGATGACGTAATATGTGAACAGCCCCTTACTAATAAAGGCCCAGTTATTCAAACAATTTGCCGCGCAATTCCAAATGTACTAGCATTAGGCAGGTATCTCTTACCAGGCTGTGTACGCTGGACCCATTAAATTTGTACCATATTACAATCGTTATCGAAAGTAGTACAGGATACGAAGCTTTTATCGGCTTTTGGATTAGTTCGTTTCTCATTGAAAATTTTGATTAAAATCGGGCCTAGAATTTTTGCTGCGGAATTTTCTGGAGTTGTGTGATAAAGATAAAAAATAATATTAAATGCCACCAGACAAATCGCTTCATTTTATGTCATGCTAGTATTTTATAACAACAGATTTACCAGCTTTTCAGGTTAGCCAATTAAAACATCGCACAATACTATCGAAATCATTCATTTCCAAAAATGGCGCATTTTGAGCAGGCAACTACGTTAACAACATTGAAAGGACGTCTTCAGGGCGGAAAGGTGTGCCGTATGTGAACCTAGTGCGAAGGCTGGGCGATCAATGACTGAAGATGTGAGAGTGGAACATTGCGAAGGACGGGGCTTCGTAACTGGAAGTTAATTAATTGGAAATCATGGCTACTCACCCGAAGTTCGAACGTCCAAGTTTCCCCCTACTACTGCCCCTAAATTAAGTTACAGCAGTAATAAATAGTCCGGAAAAGTTTCCAGGATTCCTGATAGAGAAGGTAGTGTACGTTAATGCTGGAGCCGTAGTTGACGTTCGGAGATACTCGGATATAACATCCATCAGTTAATATGAGCACCATGAGCTCCCCGGTAATGGTATATTCCGCACAGGTTCACTCAGTTCCAGCTAGTGAGATTCCAGCCTATTTAAGTCTGTATTTCCTACGGTTACAGTTACGTCATTTGCGAGCTAGTTACGCGTTTGACAATGTACAGTGGAACCTCGCTATACCGGATCCCAAGGGACTGAGCAAACTTATCCGGTATATAGAGTTTCCATTATTTCTATGTAACGGATTTCTCCGTTATTTCGAAATACTTTATTATTCCGGTATTGCGAAATAACAAATATTTCCGTTATTTAGGAATATAGAAGGAAAATGTATTGCTTACCTGGTGATAAATAACAATTTTAACGATTAAAAATCATAAAAAAATTTCACGAGTAATAGTATACATATTTGTATAGATCTGTCACACAGTGGCATGTCCTAGTAGTTTTCCCTCCACCGTATTTTAAAAATTAAAGTAGGTCTTAACTAGTATTACTAAATCCGGATGTAATGCGGGTAACTATCGTTAATTTCTGATATCATATTCTGATGAAGAGAATCAATTCTAGCTCCATTATTCAATATTCATGGAACTTAAACTCAGACGCCTAAATTTTAAATCATGACGCCATCTTAATACATTTAAAAAGTCCGCGAAACTAGCGTATTTTCTCTGAAAATCCGGTATTCACAGGTCAAATCCATTAGCGGCCTGCAAAGGCAAACCATTATATGGAGAAATCCGGTATTCAGAGATACGGTAATTCGAGAGTCGTTTCTATGTTAAAGTATAGGGAAATTTCCGGGACAGTAAAATTTATCCGGTAAATCGAGGTATCCGTTACACAGAGACCCGGTATAGCGAGGTTCCACTGTAAATTTCTACTGGTATCCTCTGGTGAATAAAACCCCGATTTTAGACTGTCCCGGAAACGCGAAAATAATCATATAATAACATAACCGTAATGACATACAAGCATCCTTGTTCCTTCCTGTACTCAAGAACGCCCATGCCACATTCTAAGCAAAAAATCAGGCCTAATACGGTGTCTACACTATCCATCACGTCCAATCTAGGATATTTCAAGATTTTCAGACTTTTCAGAGAGACGAGAGGAGATTTTCCGCTCCCCACCCAACATTCCCTCATTAGTGAGTACCTAAGGAACGGGGCGTTGGTAGATCAAACGACAGCTCTTTTATTCCATTCAACGTGTTTATTACTTTGAATTCCGTCCAATTAAAATTCGTTTAACCTATGATGCACGCTCGAACTCAAACTCGTTCCCAAACACATACACCAACCCACACAACTACACATACACATACTCACAAACCCACATATGCACAATGTCATACTAGTGAGCAGTTGCCAAGGCGGGAAAGTTGTGCATGTAACCATATGCAAGCGAGCATTCTTTATTAAAGCTATTACCTGATCATTATGTGTACTATCATGTTATAATAGGACACTGCTTAAGCTTAGGCTACCCTGCATTTCGTCGGAACATGTGAGATTGGCTTGCTGTATGTAGTTAGTAGTAATTCGAGGGGATCCTCATATTTAATGGGATTCGCATGACTGTGTCGTACCTCTGGAAGTTGTGTATGGGCGGTTCATAACGGGCACAATTTGTTCCGCGCAATTCAGCCCGCCCGCCAAGATACCATAAAAACTGACGGTGTTACGAAAAAAACTCAGTGCAAACGGAGTTCTACTCAGGACGGACGCACTGCACAAGCTAGACACGCCATCCAGCCTATCACACGTATGCGGGAAAATGTTTGTGTCCAGGAACACTCAACTGTCTCATGCTGGAACAAATAATTCTAAATGTGATTAAAAAAGTGGATGGGTGGGAGCAGAACTGATTGAATGTCTGCACCAAGTTTTTATTACCATTATAACTTCCTAATGTTCGGCATGAACAGCTCAAATCCTCTAGCTTGAACTCTGCTAACAGATGGGACCTCGGGTAGTGCTCGAAGACCCACTTACACGGTGACGTCACCCTAACTTTCGCTAGGAGAAAAATACTTCATACCTCCTTGTCCCCATAACACACTCCAGATTCCCAAGTGCTCTCGGCTAAAATATGCATTCCATGGTAGAATACGCGGGTTTTTTGAGAATCCCGACCTCATTCCTCAATTCTGTGGGACATTGGGTTGAGTATCTAAGATCTATTATTGGCAGCCCCAATGGACTCATGCCGCCGTACCCTCCTCTGTTAAACGGGTCTCGGACAATACAACCAATTGAAACTCAACCACGCATACTCAACCAGGCTCATACTGAACCAGACCCAACTCAACCACAGTCAAGCTGAACTAGAGACAACTCAACCAAAGTTGATCTGAACCAGACCAAACGAAACCAAATTCAAGCTGAACCAGACTCAACTCAACCAGGGATTCTCTGAACCAAGAGGAAATTCAACCATATTTCCTCCCACCCACGTCAAAACTCAACCAGGTTGCCTCTGAACCAGGTAAGACTTAACACATAGTGTTGGCATGGCTTGCATGAAGTCCATATGGTGTGTTGGCAGGGAATCATACTATGACATTGGTATCAAATTTTCGTATCCGAAATATTCCATTTAAAACCAAGGGAATTTGATTCGCATCCAAACTGAGTGAGATCAACTTTCGTTCTACTTAAATATTATACCAGTAAAGACGTTGTCGTCGCCATGCATAGAAAGAATTCATTAAAATTCACACTTCAGTCGTCCTAGAAGTTCGATAAGATTAAGCCACATAAAAATGGCCATTGAAAAATGAATGTTAACGTTGCTATTGTTTTACACAAGAACTTATGTAATTATTTTTGACCTCTTTTGATATTGTGTACATCATGAAAGGATGCAAAACAATTGTCGCTCATGGAATCTTTAAGGTTTCTTCCAGCTTTGTTCAGCTGTACACACTGCAAGGTGTTGACGAAGAAGGAACCGCGTACCCTTTGGTATGTGGTGTTTTGCCGGACAAAAAGGAGCTCACTTAGCGGTCAGTTTTTCCGTGTCATCCCTCAAGAAATGGATGACAATTGTTCTGGAAAAATACTGTTCCAAATTTTGATTACGCCGCGAGAAAGCCCTTCCGAATCTCGTTTCTTAGGGCGCAAGTTTTTACATCTCTCGAACTCAAAGTTCATCTCTCTTAGTTTGGATGCGAATCAAATTCCCTTGGTTTTAAATGGAATATTACGGATACGAAAATTTGATGCCAATGTCATAGTATGATTCCCTGCCAACACACCAGTCTGGTTCAGCTTGAATTTGGTTTCGTTTGGTCTGGTTCAGATCAACTTTGGTCGAGTTGTCTCTGGTTCAGATCGGCTGTGGTTGGGTTGGTTCTGGTTCAGCTTGACTGTGGTTGAGTTGGGTCTGGTTCAGTATGAGCCTGGTTGAGTATGTGTGGTTGAGTTTCAATTGGCTGTATTGTCCGAGACCCCTGTTAAACATCCCGAATCATGGCGCCGCTTCCACCTCACTGGATCCATATTAAGGACGTTTGCGGTGGAATCAAGAGTGTATGTATAAACTGTTGTGAGGCCTATCTTCATCTTTTATTCATGCAGAAGCTCAGTGTGCGCACACATTCACACACATTGAAAAGGCCTCGTCGGGATGACGACGGCCCCAAAGTTGGGACCCTATCACTTCCTCTACCATGGGTACGCTGGGGACTTACCTGTAAATCACTCAGAGAGTGATTCCATCCGCGGCGCATTTAAAGGCTCTAGCTGGGGGATTATGTGAGGTTTGAGTGAGACTGAAAAGGAGATGAAACTACCCATGCATTTTATTACAATCCAACTCTCGCAACCATGAGGCTCCCCACCTGAATTGACAACATGCTGGAGGCCGTACACTGATTTTTCTGAGATTCTAGAGATTTTCCAATTTACGCTTTCACTACCCACCACTACTGTTGTTGTCGCAGAATTAGTAAGGGCCCTTGGGCTTTTACTCTTACCTTCACAACGTCTACATTCCATCTCATCCCGCCAACGATGGGAGGGGTCCCGTAAAACAATGGAATTCCTCACGATTTCCATGACATCTAATAGACCGTCATCACATGTCCACTAATTTCGGCGCCATATGGTTAATGCATACCTATCCACAAAAGTAACCAACAACAAGGTAGCCCCCAACAACGTTAATCCCTTTGTCTTTCAAATTTACTCTTCTGGAGGAGGAGCGAATAAGACATAAGTGATTGGATCACAATTCATCGTACCAGTACTCAGGATTATCTTCCTTCCCGGGCTGTGTATAAAGTACGCCGGGGCAGGGTTCGGGGAAGTTGGAATCTTAAGAGATTTATTCTCTGAATATCCGTAAATGGATTCACTTCACACGTAACAGCAAACGTAGTGAACGGCCCCATATATGAACCATCTTGTCATCTTCAACCCACCATTGCTGAGTAATCTCTTCCGCTATAAAAACATTCCGCGAGGAAAGAAATAAAAACTTATTGGATGGGACACCTTTCACCTCCCGTCCCGTATCGCACTATTCCGGACGGAATGCGGATTAAAAATGGGAGAAATGGCGGCGAGATTACCTTGAGCTTAACACACATACACACACACACACACACACACAATCCCACTCCACTATGGAGTTTGAGTAGTGCAAAGTGAACCGATGATACGAACGGACTACATAGTCTGTCACCGCCAGAGTCCTTGAAATGGCTTAAACACTCACATGATGCCATTTCAATCCACGGCCTGTATGAGCTACTTGCAGAACTCATTTCCCTGGGAAAGCCTCATCATTTTAGCTTCAGAGATGAGGGCACGGTGAGATTTTGGATAGTGACTATTAAAAATGATAATACCGAGAGTGAAAAGGACATTATATACGTGTATGAGTTCCTAATACTCTCTCTTAGTTGCTTTTACTGTAAGTAAAAGGGAAAGCCTCCATAATGAATTCCAATACTTATGTTGACCAAGAAATCTTGACAGGGATGGGTCATCCGCCGCGGTTTCGGAGTGATGATGACACTAAAAAGGTTCACTTTTCACAAGACCCAGGTGCATAGCACCGACACCCTACGCAGCATCGTATCTATAATTCTAACGTCTCTGACTGAAAATGGTACGTGCGGAAACTCAGAATTAATCCTTCTGGAGGTTCACAAAGTTTGAGCTCAATAAGTGCAAAAAGGGGAGATCATACTGGCTGAAAATCCCATGTTAAACCCCATACGGATTTTCCAGTTTTGACTTTCGAGTAAGTGCTATTAATTCACATAGTGCCTCATGATTCGAAAATTTAGGAGCGGAACTTGTTGGCTCAGATCGCGATGAAATTTACAAAAAGAGTCTTGTATATAAATAGTTGAAAATCCAAATATGATTTGTGCTCATACAACGACGATGATGTTCGTTTTTGGGTACTTGTCAAACTTCGCTAGTAATTCAAAAAGATTTAACATGAGATTTTTCGACCAGTACTCTCCCCTCTCNGATTTTTCGACCAGTACTCTCCCCTCTCTTTGCAATTGCTGCCCCTTAAAACTTTGTGACCCTCCAGAAGGGTCAATTCTGATTTTCCGCAACCCTGATTTTACAAAGGTCATTTTGGATAAACTCTGCATTGCAAGGGTGACGGTGCTTTGCGCGAGGAATACATGAAAAATAACCGCATTTAAGTGCAAAAACTGTTGGGTTTGAGATCCGCCGCCATATCCGTGAGGAATAGTGGATAAAGAAGTTGAGAGTCGCCAAGTCTGAAGGAAATGGGCGGATTTCCCTATAGTGACCGTCAACTCCTTCCTACAAGATCTATGGAGATTTCAATGCTAGTCAGGTCTAATGAAGCAGTGAGATGGGTGGGGTGGGCGGAACGGGACGGGACGGGAAGAATATATATTGGCATGGATTCTTGCATGTTAGATCCACATGACCTGGATTGACACTACTGCTTACAGTTGACGCAGATCCAGCCAGTCCAGCAGATCCGATTTAAAGGAACCAGCTCCGGGAGGAGATCCTCCCGGAGCTGGATACTTTAAATCGACACTAAAATCAGCTGCTGAGGCAGCGAAGGAGGTTCTTCGAAATATTTACGTTCTGGTTCTGCCACCAGTCACCACCACAATAACACCGGCGGGTTGAGATGGGAAATCAGCTTTGTGCAATGCAGTGGAAACTTTATGACCGAGGTCGGAGTAATGAGACTAAGCCTAATGATCAAGTCCTTAGCACGTCCATTTTACTCTCATAATAAAAGCTTTTAACTTTTACTAAAGCGGAATCTACGATACGACCGTCCGGACCTTCTCCGTGCTCATCCATGGGCTACGAAGCTCGGCCAAAATAGTCCCGTAGAGATGTGATGGCGCCAGCTAAGGATAGGAAGTGAGTGAATAGTTCAGCCCAGGAGGTTCTACCAGGTTGCCCTCAGCGGTATAAAGTTGTAAAGCGTGGAACATGAGAAAATTTTGGAGTGGGAAAGCGAGAATGTGACCCGGAGATGGTAGTAGCCTCATTATTATTGGGAATGAGCCGGAGCTGAGGGCAATATTTGAGAGTAATTTCCAGCATAGTGTGCCGGCGTATCCGGAGAGAGGGGGGAAGAAGTCCTAATTTATCTCTCATGTGTGACTGACATCCCAGTGTATGGCAAAGGGCTCAATAAATGTGGAGGGTGTGGGGGGATAGAAGTGAGCTTATGCTATCAAGTCTCGCTGTGTGACAAGAAACTCTCTTTTATACTACTCCATGTAGGTTAGGGCTCTAAAAATACTTACATTACCACAAGCAGGCACTGCACCATATGCTTCTCCTATGATAAATCCGGGTTTTTGCGACAGTTAATTTTCCTAGAGGCATCCATTACTTTTCTGACTGTCTTTATGTGAGACGTAGATCAGTGTACAGAGGAGAATCCTATCATTCACTCGTATTTAGAAACTTCCCATCTTGTGGACTTCTTCTTTGAGTATACAGATGTATGTGGGTGGCGGGCTGTTTGTGCGTGAGTCTGTTAAGTGTAGCACAGATGTCTATGAGGTAACCCAGGGGCTGGCCGAAATCCCACGTATTAGCTCTTCCGCTCTGTCTACCAGTGGACGATCCGCTGCTAGAATGCTGTCTTACGGAGCTGGAGCTACAAGAATGCTCAATTCAGTCAAGGAGAAATCTGCGTGGAACTACTCAAAATCTCTTATTCAACTCCGCTTGGTTTCACATAAACAACGGGGTTGGAGGAATGTTCATGCATACAGCAGAAGATCGGGGCTAAGCTCCTGTAAATTTGTCATGCGCATTTTCCATGGTCTCCTGTCCTTTCAGGGCTTTCATCCAGATGGACTCCGGATTGTAAGTGTTAGTCAACCGAGTACAAGAAAATAAAACATTTATATTTTGATAGCAGGCAATATATGTTTCTAATGGAATGATGAATGGAGCAATTACTCCCAGCTCCTTCATTTTGGGATTTTACACAAACTTTAAGCGATACTATTTTAGTAAGGCATGTGATCCTGTCGTGCACACAATGAGACGGCTTTCCAATATGCAATCGAATTTCGGCAATAGGTTTCCTGCACATGGTCCAAAAGGAGTTTTAATTGCAGCGATTGTTAATTGAGCATATTATTGTTGAGGAGAGTACGGTAGTTTAAAAGTTATAGTTTGTGAAAAGGGTATTTACTCTGAGAGTGTATCGTTAATAACTGTCACAAAGGCATGTACACATAAGCGATCGGATGTACTATGCAATTTAGTAGTTGTAAGTTGGAATTGCTCATGTCTGTGACATTTTCTACTTCCTTCCACTGCTTTGCTCAGGCAAAAAGGTTCACTCCCCTACAATTTCCGGATGGCTCCCATCAGAAAGAACATAATAATTGCATGGTTAGTCCTCGATAAGACCAGAAATCCCCAAATATTCACTTCCCATCCAGCTTGACAAATCCCAGTGGTGGCCAAAGCCACTTTCAACGACACGGGAACATGTTATCAATAATTACCATCCTTCCGTCCGCCATAATTGCTCCACCACTCTGGCCACTCATTTGCATCCTGAACCTGAATTACTATCCTGCATACCGGTCTGGTACGGTTGGCGAGACATGCAGGTGGGAGCGATCCTCTTTTCACCAAGAAGCGCTCCGAGTCATAGTTAAACCACATAAAATATCCATCTTGTCGGAAGTTTTCTACCTTCACACTACGGTTATTGCCTACAAGACCACGGTTCAGTTTCATATTTGGACTAGTCCCGTCATCACCACCATCTTCGTCATCAGTAGAGTAGTATAATGATCATTTCTATGAAGGTAAAGGGCTAGATTTTGGAATTTAGTGAAGTCAAAATCTCCCCCTGGGGAGGCGGTAAGGGTGTAAAAGTATAATGTTGAGCGATGAGACGAAAAAGTACTTCGTAAAAGCCCTCCGAGCAGCTGGTTCCCTTCACGCGGCGCCGTACCGATGGGACGAACAGCGGGAGCGGGTGGAGCTCATGCAGAACAAGTGGGATTTGTTTCTATGGGCCTTAAATTTCGGCTGGGAAGTCATTTTCGAGGTCTTCATTTTTTACCGCGTCATCCAGTCGTCTCTCTTGGCCGAACTGGGAGTGGCAGAGATGGTCAACTTGCGCTATAAGGCCATTGTATACGTCCTCCCCATCGCCTTCCAGCTTGCAACTCTTGTTCGATGGGAACAGTTCTCCCTCTTTGCCAATTCCTATATGGAATTCTATGCCTCTGCTCAAGGTAAGTACATAGTGAAAAAAATCCTTCCAGAGAGTGTCCGCTGGTGTAAGACTCACCGGACCTATTTTGTTAGTAACATGTCTAGGAATATGTTTGTAGGCAGCCGAGGCGGAGTATTGAGACCTTTGCATTCTATTTTCAGAGCGCTATGTGGAGGGAGGGAAACTTTTTAAAATCAGCAATAGCTGCGACTGGGTCATACCGTATATCTTCTACCTGGGGATTGCAATTGCAGGACTCCAGTCAATAGTAGCGGTAACACGTCCGGACCAGCTGACGCTGTTCTCGTCCCTTCTTCCCAATCCCCGGGGTGCATCTCCTCTCATACGGCTCCCCATTGCCGTCCTGCATGCCTACCTCTGTTTCGCATTCTGTTTCAAGATGCAGCTCTACACCTTCGCCATGCTCGGCTACATATCGCCTGCGGCCCTCGTCCTCACTGAGTTACGGTAATTTCCTCTCATCACCCTCGCTGTTCCCAGCATTTGGATTCCAACTTACCGACTCCTCTATTTCCAACCGCCTTCCTCACTGGCCTCCTAAGAGGAGAAACCAATGATGTGTCAACAGCATTACCCTGCTAGCCCTGACAAAAGTA
>WJFA01004787.1:0-10176 GCA_009870155.1 Pseudobourletiella spinata
CCCCCCCTTCACATGTTGGCTAGATCCTGACGAAGACGATGAGGTTCCCCCTCCTGATGAGCCCCCCGAGCCGACCTGAGGGCGTTCCAAGGACGAGCATCGTTTCGGCACTGGCGGCTTGGCGTCGCACTTCCCTCGACCGCCCAGAATACCGTAGATTTCCGAGGAGCTCTGGTATATCGGGCCTCCTGTAATAATTCATACACGAGGTCACACATTACTCAGCAAGTCGTTCTTTTGCGATATTAAATGGCGCAATTTCCTACAGCTTCTTATGTACGCCCAGTCAGTAAGCTCTAGGATATTTTCCACTGATCCAAAGCGTCCAGAGGTTATCTCTTACTCTAATAATAACAGCAAGAGTTTCAACTGTCCACTTTCCAACCATCCTCAAATCGCTTTTTTTCTGGCGACTTCCTCATTATCACCCTGCAGGTTTTCCAGGGGGAGTTCAGGGACATACATCTTTTGGGGCGTGTGACAGGTACGTTGGAAATAGGATTCCATGGACACCATAGAAAACACGCCAGGACTATTCCTCACACGGTCTCTCCCACCAATGAGACAACGGAGGTGGAGGAGGCGGAGGGTGAAAAAATCGTCTGACTCTCTATCCGCCTGTCCCCAACCCACCACCTCCACCACCACCACCACATCCAAATAATTATAGCTACGCTACTCCCCGCACATGTAGAAATGAGTGTGAGTAAGGGAATGCTGTACTCACCTTGCATGCTTGCCTGACTATCGACAATTGGAGTCGTGACTGGAGTCGATGTGGGGCTCACAGGATGGGTTGAAGACTCTAGCGGTGGCTGGAACGTGTAAACCGTCAGCGGTGTTCTCTGATGACCACGCTCGTACGCTGTGAAAGGGCACATAGAGAACCATGAGAAAAGGCCAGGGTCATTGGTACGATTTCCATGGTATATACATGGACGTCAACTTGTATACTCACATACACAAAAATACATATACACACATAAAGTCATTCAAGTTCTCCCGAAACCCGTAACCCTGACCGTTGGTCCCGCACTCTTTCTCCCCTCTCCTATGTAAAGGGACACGAATTCGAATATTATCAGCCCACCGAAAGCCGACTTACAGCTTCGCAACAAAACCCAACCTCAAAATTGAGTTCGGTCTTCCTCATACTTTAGCCAAGAAATTTATCGTGAAGGACGGCACATATGCTCGAAAGACGTTCCAGGGATTATGAGTGGAAAATATCTCCAATTCTACCACTTCTCCGCTCATGTTCCAAAGCCCAGTGGGAGTCAAAACTTCTCATTACTCCCGTCTCCGCCACGATTCCCACCCGATGGGAGCAACTGGCGAATTCTGGATTGACGCCGTCGTCGAATGTATGCTGGCAAACTGCATTTCTTGTTCGAAACTCTTATCCCCCTCCAGCACCGACGCCTGTACCCCGAGAAAGGTTGTGTGAGTGGCCAGACAGACACTTAATTTGATCTTTAAATCTATGGAGAAATCTGAACATTCCTCAACGCCACAGCGAAGCCAGGAAGTTGGGCTCATGCCCCTCCAGGCTAGAAAGATGTAATTACTTTAGCAGAGTTACGTGATGGAGCGGAGCGAGTTGCCACCCCCGCCGGTTGGACAGTTCCCCATAAAACTGTTGTAAGTACAAGGAATTCCATTCCAGACGAGTTGGAACAATGGTCACGATGAACGTGGTGGTTGGTGGTACATTCGATACGGACGGAGCGGCTCCTTCCTCCCCACCATTTCTTTTCAGATTACGCACAAAAACACACACGCACATACACACGCCGGACTCAAATATATTAACCTCCATGGAAAAAACATTCTGGACTAGTATTTGAATGACCAAGACCAACAACAACAGCAGCATCACGACAGGAGATAAGCTTCTCCGGAACCGCTCTCTCTCTCTCTATCTATCTCCTTCCCTCCTTCTGGCTCTGGCTCTGACGCCGATGTTCGCCTCCAATGACCATACGATTACACGCACACAAGCACACTTCCACACACGCCCATGGGTCAACAGTCATGGCGGCCCCACCTCCCACCACATTTCTATTATTTTTATTATTATTATTATTATCATTAAATAAAATTATCCAACCACATCTCGAACAAAACCCTCTCTGGACGTAAATCTTCCTAGGCGTAAAGCTACGTACTGGCGAAGAATCCATCTTAAAGGCGCTACTACTACACACGGCATGCACAGATTTTCCCATGACTACATAGTCACCGTCGTATACATTCGCCATATGATCCTCCCATCATTACGAAGACGCCGAAGAGGACTCTCAGGAAGAGCGCGGCTACACACCTTCAGTACATGAAAAATGATTTCTACATCACATGTGCTACAGCCCCGGCTAATCCAGAGTAGCACTCCGCGTCCATCCAGTGTCAGCTCTCACGACAAGTCATTCCGCTCGTCACTCAAGTGTTTACTTTGCAATCTGAGACACGTAAACAAATGCACAGACCTACTTCACACTGGCTCACAACAGTCATTCACTCACTTCCCTCCCCACTCACAGACAGTCCAACGATCAGCATCTACCAGCCCTGACTCCCTAAGCAGAAAGTCGTCATCATTCTTGCTATCATCATAACTACGATAGCTAAGACACGTCAATCCTACAACATCCCACGAGTTTTACATACAGGTATGATGACCAACTGTACATTGTCAGTTAAGATACGTTCTCCCAAGTTCTCCAATGACTTCATCCTCATAGTAGTCACACAGAGGCACATATGACATGACTCCTCCAAATCCAATACGTCTATCACCATGGAAAGCAACTGAAATGTCAAGTTAGGTATCCTTATCCCACAGGTTGAATGGTAGCACGCTGTCTAGTGGGCTCCCACCAAGATGACTTGAACATTGTCCATTAAGTCATTACAGGGAAAAATCCTCCACTTAACTTTGTCCGCGGAGTATATACCAGTCGCACGCATGAACATCTCAAATCCGGTGGGTTGAACGCTTAACAGGGGTCTCTACGGGCTCCGCCTGTCATCAACGTCGTCGGCTTTGTCAATCTGAAAGGGCAACGGCAACTTCCCACCCTCACCCTCCTCACGCATTTTTTTACTCCTCCAAATCCTGGGATGAAATTTCATTTCATCCATTCTTCCTCCTCTCCTATGACTTGAGCCAACCTCTCTTGAGCATCAAATAAAAACTAGCTAAACCGTGGATGGGGGTGCATCGCTGCCACTGCATTCTCCTATTACTCCGTCCACCGCCACCACCATCATCAACATCATCATCATCATCATTGTCGTCACTCCTGCATTCCCCCTGGATGACGGCGTGAGACGGTACCGTCTACAAGGACCAAAATTTATCCCCACACCAATTAGCTGACAAACCTGAGATAAATGCCAAAGTGACAGTACGGCAGTTCGAGAAGACTACGTTCATTAGTCGTACTACAACGACTACTCCCCATTTGTTACTAGAGCTCACCAGAGGAGGAGGAGGTTGGAAAATTGCTGGCGAAGCAGCGGGCTTCTAATGAATTTTTTTTTCGTATAAGCACCCCACATCCTCACTACAACTCATGTGAATGTGGACCTTCCTCAATACCCGACCGAGTCAGGAGTGTCATTACAATAAATTACAGTGGGCATTTGTACGGAGTACACGTAATTTGTAACAACACACACATGCAACGACGACGCTGACGATGACATGAAAACTTTTCTCTTCTTCATCTTTCCTCCATGCAGATAAATACACGCACGCAGGCATTTCTAACCAGATCAATATTCGGGGCTCGTCCAGAGATCCTGTCGTCACCACTACGGAAAGAGAGAGAGAAAAAAGAGATAGATAGATAGAGAGAGAGAGAGAGAGAGAGAGAGCGAGCGAGTCAAGCCAGTTCGGTTCAATTCCATATAACTATATGAACTTGAGAACTGCGAACGAAGTCTTTTTCCACCCTAGTTCCCGCTCTCTCAGTCACTCAGTCCTCCCGCCCCTACATTCTCTGACAAATTATGCTCGGAGGTCGTTAAAACGGCGGATGGCGGCGTAACCGTCCCGTGTCACATCATCTCTACAGTCGAAGGAGTTGACGACGGCAGAGCAGGCCTGGGGAGAGCATGCATACGGAGTTGTAACGGAGTCAAATACTTATGTACTACATGGATAGGCACTCACAGAGACGTGCACACACACACACACACACACACATACACACACACAATATTATATATGTAGAAGTACGGAAACAATGTTACGTAATAGAAAAATGTTAGCTTTAATTTTCTCACCCGAGGATATTGTGTGAGGCCGCTCGTTCATAATAGCCACTGCAGCTCTCTCAAACTGGATTGAGTCCTGGATATTGGGCCATGTGGCGTTTGTCGTCGGGATCGACCCTGGTGGATACGGCGAGGAAGGAGTGCTCGAATTACTGCTTGCCGTAGAGCTCGCATTGCTTCCTTCCGATTGATTTCCCCCCTAGAAAAACCAAGGAAGACAGTCAACTCTGTGTAGTCACGGTTATAGTAAAGTATGCATACATCTCTCTCTCGGCCGCCCAAATCCCATACCATACACGCAGGCGGAAAAGGCAGGCAGGCAGGCAGAGAGAGAGAGAGAGAGAGAGAGAAAGGAAGAGCCCGTTCGGAGTGAGAACTTATGCCATACTTATGCACATTAGCCTTGGAACAACCCTCCTCTCTCACTCAGCAGCAAGTCAGCCTTTTAGGTAGGACTGAAACCAGCCGCTGCTCCAACTTGAGGGTATGGACTAATAAAGGTTAAGGGCTACATCATATAACTCTTTGACATGCTCCAAGTATTACATATTATCGCAGAGGATTATTACTGCGACCGTCATCAAGTTGAGGCGTAAGTTTACACATAAAACCCTCCCTTAAATTTATCATATTTCTAAAAAATTCATAAACCTCAACGTGCCCTCCACATTCCCCGTCACAAGCTCGCAGGCATGCATCCGTCCATGCACACAGACGCACACGCACGCGGGGGGGGGAGAAAAGGGGGACGATGAAAACTGTAGCTGCATGCCTTTATACGGCAGGTCATAATTTAGCCAAGGAAAATTCCCTATAGTGTACCGCGGAGGAGACGATAGCCATCCTCCCTTGCCCCACTCCACTCATACAACAGAGGAACAGGCACACGCAAGTCCCACACCGATAGACACACACGCTCAAACACAAATAGGGAATCTTGAACTTGTTCTAAAAAGACGACCCGTTTCGACTTTTGCACGCTCATAAAATAGTCGAGAGTTTTTTCCTCGTCCAAAATCTGTCTTTCATTTCTTGTTTTTATCGCTTGGGGGAACGACGTCCAATATCTTACTTGGCAAAAATCCCTGCCAAGAAATTGGCCAGGAATATTTTGGCTACGCTCTGAGAGTCTTCCAATCCGCTCCCACCACTGTATCTTCTTCACTTTCATCATCTCTCACTATACCATCAATTTTTGGATCGTATCACGTCTCTCTCCTTACGGAGCACGCACCTTGCTCCCCGTCAGGGGGTAAATAACGCAATAAATATAGTGGTAACCCAATTGTAAAAAATGCGAATTTTTAAGCACCCCCCCTCTCTCTCTCTATCCAGTCATACATCTTGTTCACCACCATCCAATTCACTACGATCACAACAGAGCTACACGACGAACGCCACAAACAGCACGATCACAGGGACGTAAATGGTTCACCATACATACGCACAGCCAAACCTAAAATATTGTACGCACACTCTTAAGCCTCACGGGTGATGAAAGAGTTGTAGCACGTAGGAGAGAGTAGAGAAACACACTTTTGGTATAGGAAATTAAAATACCTTGCGGTGCTCGTAAAAGGGCGTCGGCATTCGGGAGAAGAGTGTATCCTGTGAAGTAAAGCCGGAGTCTTGGGAGGAAACGCTTGAGTAGCGGATTGTCGCCACAGGATGACATGGCTACGACGATGCAAATGAAATATCAAATTAAAAAAATACAACAAAAAACTTAAAACTCCAAAATGTAAAAGCAACAAGCTACCCTTATATTAAAAGCTTACGAGAGCTTAGCTATTTACGGTAAACCTTCCACCGCTATCATGGAGGTAATAAGAATAAGACCAATAATATTAATAATAATGATAAAAATAATAATAATATCAATAACTATACTAATCCACCTAGCTCTCATATCTCACATGTCTACTGGCTGTAAATCCATAAAGTCATACTTCAAGAATTAGGCTACATAAATGTCAAAAGCAAGCATCATGTCACATTAGACTGGCTCACTGGCCGTGGATAAAATGCACATTTGGACAGACAACTCAAGTCCCGCCCCACTACGTCAACACACACACACACACACACACACACACACAGAGGTTTCGCTGTGAGCCATACACACTTAAATACGGACACTATCAAAATCATGTCAAGACGGATCATCATCACGAACTTCTCAACGGGGGGATCAATATGTTTTCTTATCTTCATTTTCCTCACAACATTCCATCCAGCCCTTGCTCATTCATCACAATTGCGTTACGAGAGCAGCGGCAGCCCAAAAACACTGACACTACACTCACGACGATCCCGTATTAAAGCGCATCAGCTGGGCCCCTCTACTTTGCAATGAGAAAAGCAACAAGCTGAGCCCCATACAAGCACGCATCTATCATCCACACGCATGCACACACACACACACACCAGCACGCACTCATGGAGACAGAGTGCACACCAGTAGCACCACTTTCACTCTCTCCACCACCAGTTATAACACTCGCCATACCACGCCGGACAAACAAACTAATGGACCGCAGATGGATCCCCTTGACTAACCATGGCAATTTGGGGTCGGCGTACTTGAAAATAGCGCCATTTTTCACCACAGCACAGACAGAAACCACGGATCTTCCGCACATGATCAACGGAAACCACTTAAAATAATGTCCCCTCTCCTCCTTTTCAACAGCATCACCCTCCGAGTGAGCCCCAATTTGAAATTTGAGAGATAAAAATTATTAGAAATGTTAAATCCTACATCCAATTTCTGAACTTTTAGAGGGGTGAGAAATAATTTTTTGTCCACAATCTTTTTTTGGATTTACTGGCAAGGGACACTCCGACTCTTCTCTCCTTGGAGAGCTTATCAAATCGATGTCATTTTCCCGTAAGGCCTAAAAAACATCCACTATGGAGACAAACGAAATGACGGTAACCTCCAAATACTCCATACCACATCCTCCTCAAAGTCTACAGGGGGTTTCATTTCAGCCAGGAGAGTGGAAGGAGATTGCCAAAGCGAGGGACTTGTTCGGCGACGGAAAAATCTCCGCTGAATAATTTAACACGTTACGAAGGATTTACATGGTCATGAAAGTGCGTCTGTCTGTCTGTCTGTCTCTCTAGCTCTTCCTATCGCCCTTTGGATCCTACCTTCCACCATTTTAAAAGGTTCCATCCTACGCATGCACATACGCACACACATCACCAGCCACGCCATAGAACAATGGAAGCAGAGGAGGAATTTGAAGCGAAGCGAGACGAGGACGCCTCAAAAGCTTGAGCATAATAAGAATATTGCATCACACCCGCTACCACACACTACTACACTATGCCACAACAACCTGCACTATCACCACCACCGCACTAACGTAGTGGTGGCGGTGGTGTTCTTGGTGTCCAATTCCGACGACAGGCAAAAAAATGCCACCGACTCCTTCCTATAATCTCTCTCTTTCTGTCTCTCTCATTGGGCCTTCGCCACCAAACTAAATCCGACTTGAGAGCGGAGGATGAACCACTATATGCCATCATCACCGCCACCACAAGGAACAACAACAACAACAACAACAACAAAACTCTCCTGACAACCCCTATACTTTTTCCACCACCGCATATATTCTTTCTTCTATAACCAAATATAAAGGCGGCTCCTTGCACTATATAGCTTCCCTCCTCACATCTTCCCGCGCCAATTTTAAGATGAAAAAAACTTTCCTGTAATTCAATCCCCTTCTCAGTCACTCAGTTGCCCACAAAAGTTACACGTCCATAGGATCTTAAGGAGGAAAGCCTTTTATACCTATTATTATTATTATTATTACTACTACTCCGTGCGGGAAATTAGGCGGGAAATTACTTGAAAGTGGATCCTTCTCATTTCCCCAGTAGTATTAGCCCACGTCAGCCCTCACAAACTTTCCAAAAAAAGCTATCCTCAAAATCCGGGAGCTTCCCTGGGGACGGGTAATGCATAGGACCCCACGGTGGTTCGGACAAAATTCGGATCCCGCTCAAACCAGCTCCTTATTACTACTACTACATTAACTAACGAACCACTAACTTAATGCCAAGAAGTCAGATGAGCCTACTGTCCTCTTCATCCTCCTCCTTCTCCTCCCTTCTTGCCCCAGCCTAATGAAATAGGATTAGGCATACACGATGCGAAATGAATGAGGGAGAGCTTCATGGCAAGGTTGAGTTCCGAAAAAGAAAGGAGGATTGCATTAGCTATTTTAATAAGACCACTTCAGCACGTTTAGTGGTGGAGCATAGTACTGTGAAATGGAAAAGAATGAGACAAGTGAGAGAGAGAGAGAGAGAGAGAGAGAGAGAGAGAGAGAGAGAGCGAGAGGGAATCGGAAGGAGTGGGTCTAAGGACTGCACTGCTGGAGAAAAAATCCTTCCATCTACAACCGCCACACTTTCATTAACAGTGTATATAGCATATGCGCCAGCAAATCCCCCATATGTCTCTCTTTCTCTCTCTCTCTCTCTGTGAACGAAAAACCTTAATCTTGAGAGCGAGATGAATCTGAGATCACTCCTCTCCTTTTTTATTCCCTCCTTCCCTCGCTCTCCATCTTCCTTTTGATATGCAAACCCCGAAGGCTTGGATCAAGTACTTGTACAAAAGCATCTCCTCAATTCATTCATTCAGTATTACTGAACCATTCAGTAACCGTCAACCCCTACTATCGCTGGCACCACCACCACAACTTCAACTCAACAACAACAGCCTCTTAGATTGATGAGGCTGACAAATAACAATAATAAAATCTCAAAAATGAAAGACACGGCGAAAAACTTTATCCAGCGGAAAAATATCAAGGTCTGCATACAAGGTATACATACATACTAATACATTTTCACAGTTGTTGCTGTCCAAGTGAGTAGAATGCTACGAATTCGGAACGACAAGCAAGTAAACTTTACGGACACGATTGCTAGGGACAGTTCACATGGAAATCTCAAGCTCAATTATCGCAGTCTGGGGGACTCGATACACGTGAAAATACAAGCCTGAAGGAAAGCCACACAGCAAATGGACAAACAGGATTAGTAAATGCATCCGCAACCATGTGCTCGGAAAAAGTTTAGAGTAGTGTATAGTAGGAGTAAACACAGCGTATCCCTTGTTTAAAAGCAAGTAGATGTGTACCAAAGTCGGTGAAGTGGTCATAATAATGTGCGGACAGGATTTTTTTTCACTCTCACTCAGTCAGCCCCCCCCCACACAAACAACACACAATATGCATTACAATAACAATCTTCCTCTCCGGTCACTCACGAACCTGTTTTCCTTAGATTACAGAGTAAACATTTGGCGAGAGATACGGGACACACATGAGAATGAATATAAATTTCTGGAGTATACTGGAGGTGGTGGGTAAGTAAGAAGAGTCTTCCCGTACGTACCTGATGATGAATGGTCCGGTGGTGGACGTTATGGGATGGTGAGTGTGCCGAACTGCTGGAAGAGCTGTTTGCCGAGGAAATACTGCACATGCTTGACTTTCGTGAGCCCAGTGAGCTGGGGCTGCTCGGCGGGGATTGGAAATTCCATGTTCCGTTGTCGCACGAGCCCTTCAGATCTGCGATAACCTAGAAAGAATTTCAACAACCGGATATCAAAGCTCCGAACGTGGTCACGCAATTCTGGAGGCTCCGGAGGAACAAGCCCGTCTCACCCTTCATCCCCACCACCAAGTTTTTCATCAACAAACACTCGGACCGACGTGAGCTGAAAGCCATAATACAATAATAGGAGTATCGAGTGCGTATATATACATGTATGTTTTTGTTATTCCTATCGTTTTCCTCATTCTCGGTTATGTGTTTGCCCCCCCCTGCAACATTAGGAGGGCGCCGCTACCAAATCTCATGTGTATG
>WJFA01004788.1:0-10174 GCA_009870155.1 Pseudobourletiella spinata
ACGCATAATTCGGGTTGTTAATTTGAAGCCCGTATGAAATATTACTGATCTTATACAAGCTTCAAGTTTGCAGCTCTTCAAACGAAATAACCGCGTCCGCAAACTGGTTCCGTAGAAAATCGACTGTGGGCATGTTGTATCAAACATGCAGGTTTCACCTTCATCCCCAAGGAAATATTTTTGAACATCTTGCACTGCGCAAACGAAAGGTATCTACAGTTACCTGCCATTCTATTAATCCTCTTTTGTTCGTTGTAGGAACTGCAAAAAAATTCATGAGGTTACAGAGCGAAAATCGAGGATTTTAAAATAATAATGCAGAAGCTTACTTATTTATTCTAAAACCGCTATACCGAATTTGAAATTGTTCTTATTCGAACCAACCTGAAAATCAGTGCGTCCGAACAAAAGTGCCGAAAAGAAAGTCAGCTGATTAAGTTGGCTAGATTTTCCAAAGTAAATTTAATTTGGCTTGAAAGTGCCTCCTGTAGATAAGTGAGGATTTCTATTGATGTGATGGTGATTATGTACTGAAAGTAGTAGTTTTTATCACTTCGGTCGGTCTCTGCTTTGATGTCCCGCAAAGGGTGTCAGGCTGATACGCTGCGCAATAAGTATAAACGTTAAGTAATAAGGCCGCATCCGATCCTATCGTTCGGTGAGCTGATTCTTTCCACGAGTATCCGACTTTCCAGAGTTGTAAATCGATCAAGTTATGTAAGCAATAAGAATGCAAATTCCATGATAATTTTATTAGCAACAACAAAGTGTAAATGAATGAGAATACAACCGGTACAGCTGAAAAATTCAGTATATGCAAAAGCATACGTTTCCGAATAGAAATGAATGGGTTAAAAGAAACGCGATGGAACACTTATAAACTTCACTGACATCATAATGTACACGGTAAATCCTGGACACTTCGTAAAATCATTCACAACGACACAAAAACTACTCAAATATTGACGCGATTTAAAATAGGCTTATACAATTTAAATAAACGACCAGCCTTGAAAGCCGTTGTGACTGAGCAAGGTAGTACGTGTCAATTGTCAGTCAACAAATAGTTCCGAAAAATGCCTTGTCTTATTCATAAAGATACTGAGTTTAAGTTATGTAGCATCAGGATGAATCAGTTATTGCACGTTAAAAGTTTCGTACAACGAAATTCGGGCAGCATTCATTAAAACCGAGTTTCTTGAAAAATTCAGTAGTGTACTTATCCACCGTTGGCACTTCTACGTAGCAACCAAAAACACCTGGAAGACCAAATATGTTCCTTCGTAAATAAAAATTAACACTTCATAAAAGCCACCACCGTTACTGTTGCTCACCATTAGCTCGAAGGGCGGCGAGTATACACGTCATCAGCCTCTTGGGAACACTAGGATCTACCAACGGGGGTAACGTGGCGAAAACTAGCTCGGCCGGATGATTAGCAGTTACCTGCTCTGGGACTTCAGTCTGTCCGGAATGAAGAACATCAGAAACTCTCTGTCAATTGAAAAACATAAAAATTATATAAAAACGATTATATAACTAAAATACCACCTGGGCTTAGATTCAATACAAGTAAAAACATGAATCTCGAACCTTAGCATAAGGCGAATTTGCAAACAGAGATACAGGATACTTCTCCTTAAGTAAAGGAATCCAGTTGGAATTTAGCTTCTGCCGGAATTCTTTACCATTCAACGCGGCAACAGCCACGCCGACGATTACATCATTCTCGTCTTCGACAACAAAACTTAGTTCCGCATTCAGATTAAGGAAGCCACCAATGCTCCTAAAACAACATTTTTTAAGGTTTTAATTTATACTAGGCTCATAAAGATCATAATGGCCATTCTGACTAATCTGTGATAAACGGAGCACAAACTTACAAATCTGGCGGAAGTTTTGGACAAAGAGCGAAGTCATCAGCGGCATTAATCCCGTCTTTAAATGTGGCTAGAATGACTTTATAGACTGCATCCAAATCGTCTGTTCTAAATGGCCGGATCGTGTATGTCTGTGCGCTGGGTACGGAGGGAGTTTTGTACATATACAAATCAGTTCCCCGGTCAACCGGAATCAAGCGCTGGAATAGAAACAAAAATTAATCATGCGTGCAAATTCCCAATCTCAACTGAGAATCCTTCTAAACAGCAGCATTAGTAATGGCGAATGGCAAGTTGCAGCAAGTACCTGAAGTTCTGCCGTCAGTCCACCGCGTATAACCCAAGGTTCTTGGTCACCACTCATAAATGCCTCTCTCCATCCTTTCGAAAACCCTAAAAACCCGGTGCAACTTAATATAATTTCAACCCAAAGAAAAATTTCTGATACAAACTATACCCGTGATGAAGCACTAAGAGATCAAGCGTTCAGTAAAAATTCAGTACACCGCAAAAAACTATCCTATTTGATTTTTCTAAGGGGTGCCGTGCCTTTCGCTACGTTACATTCACCGAGCCGAAAAGTAGCCATTTAACTTCTGCATCGCCCGAACCATCGAAATAATTAGCTACCGCGATCGCAATTGTTACCGAAGCCGTTATCAGGGTGATCACAAAATTTGTAAACCGTTTCTTCACCCCAATAACGCAATTACACATATGCAGTAAAACATACATATAATTATGTTCACTACATATGCTTTATCACATGCGCGTCAGAAGGGCAAGTGGCCAAATCACGAGGGTAACAAAATACGAGGGTCAAATTCTATTTTTGAACTATCGTTAGTGAAAACAACACTTTTTTATGGTGTAAGTTGACCAACACTATCATGACCGGTTAGTTTAACTCCCTTATTTCTTGCAACAATTCCTACAATATTTCCTAGGAATGTTTTCTTAGCTCGTTACTCACGGTTGTTCTTACAGTTGACATATTTTCGGAGATAAAATACTCTCGGTATGACTCCAACTTTATGTCGCTTGTTACTTGGAATACCAAACAATTCACTTTTTAAATGTCTTTTAGAATCATAAGCGGCGAAATGATCAGAACAGATCCTGACGATAGTAAAGTTGGTGTTGTCTGCGCGCTAGAATTTTGCTGCCCAAGATTTGAGTAACTGTGGATTTTGGGGAATATGTGAGCTGTCAAATCTGAATCACTATGTTTCTTAGATTTCCCAGTCCTTGTACACTCACCCACGACACACGAGAAAGGCTAATGTTTAATTAAGACACAATTAGAAGATATGAAGGAAATATTAGTGAAAACACATGTTCTTCCCTAGCACTAACACATTTAGTTCGTGCACATAGCCTTACTTACGTTAACGTCATGTCTTTATGGTTTAACGCCCAACTCAGTCAGTGAGTGTTCGCTCAACCTTCATTTACATATACCCTTAGGCATATTATCCCCCTGGCTCAATCCATTCAGTTAGTACTGTGAGAATTTTCATATGAACTCAGAAAAATGTCGTTATTAGTTACTAGTCGGTGGTAGCGAATGAATAGTAACGAATGGCCCAAATTTCTTCATAGGTCCTGAGATTTCTAAATTGAGTCTTTACAAAAACTGTCCTAACCCCGCATAAATGTTAACCCAACTACAGTAATTTGAGTACAGTGTGCGCACATCAAATTCTTAGGTAAAGTCGATCGTCGGATATTTCTTACACCCACCATCAGTTTAGATCTAGTTTTCGCCTGAAATAATCGTAGTGGTACACTGAATTACTTTGAGTACTTCTTTTGCTGGCTGACAGTGCATCCAGCTGCTAGTACCTCTCAGTCAGTACTATAAAATGTTCAAAACCTCGTTGCAATTTTAGAAGATAAGACTTTTTCCTATCGCTTTCCTACGTTTCCTCCTTATCTATGAATTATCCCCAGATTCTCCTAACGTCCTCACATGTGAAACACTTCGAAAAAGTTATTAACGCTTGCCTTGCAGTAATGCTTGGTCAACTTGTAAACTAGCTAACACGGAAGGCATGCAAAGTCACACAGCTGTGCGTGAGCACCCAGAAATATATCATGGCGAGGCCTCCGAAATAAAAACTTCCATAAAATGATGTCCGGGGAGCATTCACTGCACAATTTTCCTGCTACAGTTCAATCAACTCTTCTTGAATGCTACGCAGGATTGCTGACAACGATATATAAACGTGGCTAAACGAATGAATAACGTCAAATAACTATGGAACAACTCTACGGAGATTCTTTCATTGTTAGCAATAGCGCCCACCGAGACTGCGAACTTTGGGGGTGTCCAGGTACTGCAAACACATTGCTGGGGTGATGGCCTGAGCCTCCGGAAGTCCTCGTATAACGCTAGTAATTTGTATACGCGTACACTTACGGGATGAGGAGGTTAAAACTGGACAATATGCGGACAATACATGGACAGCCCCTTTACGAAAGGACGGAATTAAGATAGCTTGAACTAAGAAAAAAGGGAAACACTGCACTGGATTAAAGACAAACTAGACATTCGCTTTCCTTGTACCATCACCACAGCACCTACATTTTAGGCTTATTCACAGGACAGAAGGCAAACAAAATAACGTCTCCCCAATATGTAAGAGCATAACCCCACACAATTACATGCAGTGGTAACTGGTAACCTTAAGTTACGCACTACGGCAGCTTAAGAGAGTAAAATTAAAATTTGTCAAACATCGATGGATACAATTGTGTACAAACGGCGGAGATCCGCCAGCCACTTAGCCTATAACGAAGGGAATAAAGAAATGTGCCTACATGTGTAACTTCCATGAACAAAGGATGTCACATTGGCAGGGATTTGTTCCAATGCTGCGAAAAAAAGAGAGTAATTACCAAATTAGTTTGAGGAAGAAACCTACTCCTCTTCAAAATCTCCAGTACAAGAATATACAAGAAACAGTGAGTGGATGAATGAAACTGACGTTCACGAAACATGAATGCCCGCAAGATTCATATTATGAACGCCCGATATTACAGAACCTATTCTCGCAGGAGCAGCACTTGGAACTTGCGTCGTGACCGTGACATTTTTCCAGAGTACAACACTCATTTCTGTCATTGATATTACTACACGTGCATATAATAGCTGACGTATAATAATATAGCAAATTCACAATGACATCTCTTGGCTCTGCATCACTCTTCGAACATCATTACTCCATGAAAAAGAACCAAGAAAGAATCGAATCAAGAAATCATCCATGCACAGTGTATATAAGCTTTTTAAAGCCTAACCCAACAATTTAAGCTTAAGCAAAAATACCAGGAGATTGTAACGGACTAAAGTAAAAATTCCTACGGGATGGATTTTCCAGGTGACCCTTCGTAATTATCTCAGAAATGAACTCTACCGCACTAATAAGAAGCAACACATTTATTTGTGATGTGAGACAAAAAGTCACCTGGAGAACGAAATTAAAGGTGTATTGGAGGTTTCGAAATAGTTTAACTTACCGAGCCACTTGATGTATGAGTTGAGAAGAGAAACGACACCTTGCATCTCCCAAATATATGGGTACAGTTCATACAAGAGCTCCCGATTGTTGATCATGTTCAGTTTCGTTAGGAGACGGTTTAGACTTTCTGCCAGTTCTTCGAATTTTTCGGCCCGTTCGAACCACTCAGAAACCTACATAGAGTCTCAAGTGAGAACCATCTTACTTGTCAAATGCAGTAAAAATTTCAGCTTTTACCTCAGGCTTTTCGCGATCCTTAGCCGTAATTCCTGCCACAAGGTTTGCATTTATTTTCAGCCACTGGAACTCATTGAGAATCTGAATTCCCTGATTTCCGTGCTCAAATGGGAGATAAAATAAATCACACAGCAGTTGCAAATCTCCTACAGTTAAATCATCAGGGGTTTCCGTTTCTAGGGATTCCTGATTTTCGACCTATAATGACAGGGTAGATATTTACATCCGCTTAAAGATGTTACAGCTGCATATGAGCATCAAACCTGCATAGTAGAAGAGGGTGTGTTTGACAAGGTGGCTGGATTGCTATTAATTTTCACATCGGAATCGACATTCATCCCAGATAGTGATGCGTTATTTGACTCAGCACATTCGTCGGGACTTGACATTTCCTAAAGAAAATATGCTGGCACTAATAATACATCCCGAAAGTCAACACCGTGGAATTCGGACTCACGCTTCGTTCTTCCCTGTCCATCATCAGCACATCTTCCGCACTTCGCGTTTCTGGAATGACTACCATCTGTTCCGGTGGGGAGGGATTGGGAGGAGTAGCGGTGTCCATTGGCTCTAATCCTGATGCGATGATGGACTATGACAGTTCATTTAATATCTTACTTCCTCAATAAAGCATTAATTAATGAATAATCATTAACACTAATCACTCCTATTTGAAACTTGACTGGCTGCCTTCATAAGAAAGCAGCATAACTTGTGAAATCCTTAGCTCATGCAGTTTTTGCTGGTAACATCATAGATCACAAAATGCTTAAATCTAAGGTATTCAAGATTTTTAAACCTACATTGGAATTTTCAGAATCTGATCCTTTTGATGGTGAAATCGTGACGGGAGCAACCGTCGTTGTCGGTCCAACAGAGCCTGTGTTAATAGCTACAGTCTGGAGTGAGTCGGCACATACAATCTGTAAGGAACAAAACAATACCACATTCAGTCTGCTTAACAACAATTACTGTAGATAATGACCCATCTTACCTTATTTTCTGCTGCTAAACTATTCATTACTGCAGGCTGACTGGCCAAAATGGCAGGAAATCCATTCTAATATTCAGAAAATTAAGTGATTTTTTTAGCAAGTCAACTCAATCAAAATGGAAGCCAACAGCCAATCTTACTCGTCCCAGCTAACAAAACAGTATTTATTTACATCAATGGCAGTGAGCTCTCGAGGGCTGCAATCGTTCATTCCGTTGTTAATTAGTCGAGGAAGAATGGCGGTTCCCTCAGTGGAAGGAGGACTGCTTGATGTTGTATTTGTAACCGAGATACAAGTATTAACGGAGGGAATGAGGGGAGAAGGAACGGCTGCTGCCGCGATCTGAGGTTTGACTATGGGTCCCCAGGCAGTTTTAACCCTCCTGAACTCTACTACCCACTCCTGCCACATTTTACAAGATGTATTAGTTTCAGTTCTAACGTAAACTTACAAATATAATTCTATTCATTGACACACCTGCAGGGCAGCCTTGAGTGCGACTGTTGGGTGATAGATATGAGGATCCATGCTTTCAGGCACGTGAGCCACATCTCCGTTATTTTCGGTTTCTAATTTCACGTCGGAGCTCATGGATTCCTCTACAAAAACATTGTTCAAATGCATCAGCTAAGGTTTATGACACCATAGCGAAATATAACTGACTTCAGCTTATAAGTACCAATCTTTTTCTTAGCATCCACCGAACAACGACTCCACTGTGCTAATGTATGAATAGCAACAAAATTGGCGCCATATTCACAATTCGGATTCGTAAGGACACCTCGCAGCCTTGGAATGAGCTGTGGAGATCTTCCCGAATAGGGGCCAAGAAAAATACGCCGTTGGTCGTAGTCATTCGCATGTAAATTGTCCCATATCACGGGTGGACGACGTAGGACTTCTGCAAGCTCCTCAATAGATTCAATTGTCAGATCTTTTGAAATAACTTTAGGACCTAAAACATAGGATTGAATACAAATGAATGACAAATATTACAATCTCCATAAGCATAAGTACCCATAACTCGAGTATTCACTTACCAGTCCACATTATGTCAATACGAAGATCTAACTTCGACCCTATAGTTTTGAGGTATTCGGAGGTTTTCACATTGGGCATGGCCCTCGACGCACAATATTGAGTTGGGCAAAAGAGGAACCTAACAGGGTTGATGTGTTGAAAAATTTCGTTTGTCACAGAGACTTGGGCATGTGCAAAAGATTTGAACATTTCCTTGTCTGCTTTGGACATTTCGGGGTCGATATCATCAAAAAGGATAGAAAAAGCCTCACATCCCAACTGACTGACCTAAGGAAAATATAACCACACATATGAACAAAACAGATCTTATTCTACATTGCTTCTCAGTTTTACGGCATCTTACTTGTTCCAATTTCCGCTTTAAAGCCGCTATGTCTTTCACATTTGAGTATCCAATGTCAAGACCGGGAGAAATAGCATATATAAAACGGATGCCATTCTCCTTTGCTGAACTAATCAGGCTACCCAAGTGTTCAGCTTCTTCAACTGTATATAGTTCACGCCAATAAGCTCTGTGCTTGTAGTCGTCCTTAGGTGCGTATAAATATGAGTCCATTTCCCACTTGCGCATCCTACCATTATACCATACAATTAACGAGGCTCCCTATCTGTGAACATAAAACAATATACACTCCAGTACTCACTTCTGGAACAGGTCCTTCCGCTGCTCCGGTGTCCATGGTCTTCCATAGAAACCTTCTACTACTCCGCAAATGAATTCCTTATTTCTGCTACAACGCCGGGGTTCCATCGTAAGAAACTCACATCTACTGCTGCAACTTCTTCGAATTCTACAACAGAACCGTCAACCATAAACTCACCTCACAGTGTATCCAACGAAATTTAAATACACCTACATAAGCATTTGCAAAATTCAATGCCTACATCTCCACTTGATAATGGTAGGCAATCACAAGCGGAAAACTCTTTCAGTCATTTTTCGTAGTAGTGAATTAAACCATCCCAAATCGAATTAAAAGTTGGACTAAAACAATCTAACCTGCATAGTCTTATGCAGCCTTCCCACGCTAAAAAACTAAAACCGGCTTACGTTGATCAACGCTCTTGAATTTCCACGCTCGGGATTCTGTGACTGCTTTAGAATAGGAATCCCAAAGTCAATGTCAACAACCTACGTCACGTCGGCAAATATTGTATTCAATTGCTCATTAGCAAAGCCGGCAGTTACTGCCTCTTGAAACAAATGTCTCCTCACGTGCTCGCCGAACTGATTAACTGTCCCAGGAGAGCCGTTTATTTTGATGAGACCATTAACTTACTACCTTTTCCAGTGCTCAAATTTAAGAATTATATTTTCCCATCCCAATGAACTTTAATATACTTCGGCATCCCAAGATATTATTCAAAGCATCCCTGTTTCCGAAACCACATGATACTTTGGCGCCACATACGAGCCTTCTATGACCTATCATCCGAGTAGCAATTAAATTCTTCAATGATAGGGGCCCGCATTGGGTGAGTGTCTTTCTCATATGCATTAGCCTTGCTTTTTGGATGGAGATCACAAGTGACTTAAATATATGCTACCCTGATCTCAAATCCACAACTCTACAGCGAGACCACATTTAACGCCGAGAAATTTGCAGAAGTTTTCGATTACAGTTCAAGTATGACTAGTGCTGCGATCTACTGACTCTAAGGAGAAGTACCGACGTCGACCTACTTGCACCCTATATGCGTAAGCATGGAAATGGAAATATATACCGAGCAAAAGTTCATTTCTGTAAGCAAGGATGACGAGTATCATGTGGCTCTTAGAATGCGCTGAGCTGTGTCCTCAAAGTACTTAATCGGCACCTATGAAGCTGATATATGCATACTTATGTGTTTTCTGTTATATTATGTTTGCCTGGCTGATGATTATTAATTTTCAAACTCATGAAAATTTTCAGGTGTTTAGCGTTCCAAATCTATACATCCTTGCCGTATACGTTGTACAGTTCACGTTGTTGCGCCTTCCCCCGGCACTTCAACCCAAACCTTTTCCGCCTTCGTCGCCACTATGCACATAGAGGTATGTACTGCGTGATGAGCTCGGAGACTATGATATGAGTGGAGACAACCATGTTCGCCCTTGGGTTTTCACTCAGAGCGTTTTCAGCTGTGCGAAGGAGTAGGCCACCGTGTCTGATTTTGCGACTTGATCCGTCCCGTTTTTAGGGATTTTGGATTGGGAAGACGAAAGTGTCTTCTACCAATCACTCTTGTGACAACTTAAATTTTTATTTCTTAACCCACTCTCTCTTGTGCATCTGGCAGTCATACACAAAGTGACAATATTTTACTTGTAGTTGGGAACATGGCACAATTCTGAAGAGTAAATATGAAGCTTCAACCATATATTGTTACCCCCGTGAGGAACGGGCAACTATTCTCTGCCCCTATTCATGACAGACGATTCTACGATGGACAAAAAGAACTATGGTTTTCTTCCATCCAAATGCACCGTGGGTCAAAGTGGTCAAGACACCAGTAG
>WJFA01004789.1:0-10174 GCA_009870155.1 Pseudobourletiella spinata
GGGCAAAAGTATCTTGCAAGTGCTGGTGAAATCGACCATTCTTGAGGTTATCTGCAAGTCAAATTGCTTGTTGTCATTACATCCACCACCGCAAAAATTGAGACATTATATTTGGCACGACCCCAGTGGCGTCCCGAGTAATGACGGTACGGCTGGCTGAGCTTTGAGATCGAGCCAACCATTTCTAGTATTGGGGATTGTCAAATCCAGTCGCTTGGAAAACTATTGAGTTCGATAACGGCCAGCTGACACTGAAAAACTTTTTCTCCTCTGCAAGAACAGTAATTTTTTGAACGATAGCGGGAATAAAAGTCCATTACCTGGAAGTCACGTGTTAAATTTCCCAGAAATCAATTTCATGACATTTTCCCTACCTCAATAATTTCCACAAAATCCCACTTCTTCATCAAAATCAGTGGCGCCGGCACGGAGGGGGTCAGTGGGTACATGACCCCCCATATTTATTCCAAAATGTTTTGAATTTTTTCGTTTGAAGTTGAAAAATTGTCGTGGATTCTTACAAATTTTAAAATTATACGACGTTAGTAGTCCCTAATAAGGAGATAACGCCCGCGGAGGTTTCAAAATGGTTCCACTGTCATGGCGGGTGTCACGGCCGCTGTAATGGCCGGCGTCTGCAACCAGCTGGTTCACCGCAGCTACCAGCTGGTACAACACTGCTGACAGCTGCTATACCACTGCTACCACTTGGTACACCACTGCTACCAGCTGGTTCACCATGCATGCCACCATGATACAAGATGGTTCCCTCTATATTCCACTCACATGATCCCTTGCTTCATGTCTCTGCCTTTTCTCTATCCATAGGTATATCCGGTCTTCATAGCCCCGCTCAATAGGTATATGATCTAGGAATCCACTTCTTTCATGGCGCCATCAGTCTCTGCCCGCACGGCGGGCAGAGGGTTGGGGCGCCTAAAAAAATATTAGGTCACCAAAAAATAATGATTAGTTAAATTTAAACAGCATAGGTGAAAAGGCTGGTATACGACGTTCTTATTTGAACCAGAGATTCTCGGGGTCCTTTTCGGGACTTTCGGGGTTTTTAAGGAATAGAAAAAAGTGGAACGATAAAAAATTGGTAGAGGAGGAGCTTCAAAAGGTAAATGCGTACGCACTGCATAAAGACATAAGGCGAAAGTTTCCTCGTAGAAAGGTAATGGTAAATTTCATAAACGAGATTTGGTCTGCCGATCTAAAGGATATTAGCAACATGGCAAAATACAATAATGGATACACGTTCTTGCTTATTGTTATCGACTCCTTCAGCAAAAACGCATACGTGAGATCAATAAAAAATAAATCTGCAGACACTGTAATCAAAGCATTTAAATCTATAATTCGAGAAGCAGGTGCGACACCTATCTGCCTATTTACAGACAGGGGGACGGAATTTTGTTAAAGAAAAACAAGATTAAACCGTACTACATTTATTCAAGCAAGAAAGCTTCAATAGCCGAGCGGTACATCAGGACATTGTTAGCAAGCTTCAGAGATGTATGATGGAGCGGAAAACAAACAAGTCTGCAGATAAATTACAAGATTTTGTGCATACTTTAAACAATACCTACCATCGAACTATTGGACGTGCGCCATTTGCCGTACAACCTGAAGACACTTACGAAATATGGAAGCGTATGTACGGAAGCTAGATCCTAGATCCGGGCCAAAATACCTTGTCGGTGATCTTGTGCGCATCTCCAAAGCCAAGTTGAAATTTGCTAAAGGTATGTTTAAAAATGATAAGTTTACCAGCATTAATAATCACTTAGTATTTTGTGGTTAAACAGGATAAAGCCCGAATTGGACCGAAAAAGTATTTAAATTGTGAAAGTTAGTCAAACCTGGGCTTAGGTTTACTACCTTGAAGATTTGAATAAGCCACCTGGTGCATTTTACGAGCAGGAGTTAAATCTAGTTAATCAAGGTGGATTTCGAAGCAGCAACCAATCAGAATGAGACAATTCTCACTGTACTACAAAGTTCGTTGAACCCGCCAAGTATTAGAGAGTCCAGTGAAATTGTGCACATCCTCGATCCGCAGCTGATATTCCCAAACGGGCAGTACGAAGTTGGGCTCACAAGCTTAAGCTATACACCAAAGAAAAGAACAAAAAATGGTAGCCCACAGACTCCGATAATACCATCGTTTGCAAAAGGTCAACGAGTTGTTCGAGTTCGTAAAAAAACCTGAAGCTTCACGAAAGAGCAGTTCCAACTGGTCCACTATTTCCCGGGTTAATACCACCAACTTTAGAGCCTCATTCATTTCCAAAGCTGGAAAAAGGCTTTGTAGCATTTTTAAATCGTTTCAATCAAGTAATGTGGACTGCGTGCAAAGTTGGAGCAATGTTAACGATTTCCACCGGCAAAAATTATATAATTACACTTGAATTTGCATCTGATGACGCTAAGAAAACCTTATACATATCGCCAGACCTTGCTAAGGTGTTTGGATTTAGGAGGTTTCTGTTTTATAGTGGTAAATATGTAGCTAGTGTAATTGTAAACCAATCAATATTTGACAAATTTGACTTCAATGCAGATTTTACTGTTACTTTAGTGACATATCATTATACGGATAATTTAATCAATCAAAGCCAACAATATCAAACTATGTTTGTATTTCACAAACTTAAGGATGATTTTAAGTGATTGTTTACCCGGATTTCAGAATCCCTGCTCAGTAATGGATTTATTGTAAATTTTACTTTCGATAAGCAGAATATATGTACTATGGATATGAAAGACACACCAATGAGTCAGGAAAATGACTATTTGTCACTATCATTTAACATTCAAAACTGTCTAGGATTCACAGACATACAGTTCACACGAGGTGTTTACAAATCTAGATACCCCTTTGAAATTGTAAAATCCAACGCACTTGACGAGTTTGACGAAATGTTTTTTTACATTTGGAGTTCGTTACAGTGTTAAAGCTTACATGGCTGAACCAAAATCAATGGGAGTTTTGGATATATTAGCCGCCTTAAACCATGCATTTGGTAACGATGGCAGAATGCAGGATTACACTGTCACATTTTACTACCTAGATGGTTACATATTCCTTAGTGACGTTCCGAGTCATGCAAAAATTGAGCTGCCTAAAGCAGTGTGTACCTACTTCGGAATTCCCGTGGGAAGCACATTTGTTTCTGGGACGCATCCTACTACGAAGGAAATCATAGAGCAAGAAGAGGAGATAGAGTACAGAGAATCTGGATTGGAAGTAATCGAACCACCCGAAGGAGAACCGAAAAAAATGTTAATTCTATCTAACGTGGTAAAAAACCAGTTGTATGGGGATAGATCCGTGCAGATTCTTCGGGAAGTTAACCTCAGTTACGATTATAATACTGAGCGTCGTATTGATTTCAATTAAGTTCTCTGTCTACCACTGTGTTGTCAACAGCTAAACCAGATCAGAGTGTGGTATGTTGATGAGTACTTAAGACCCATCATATTTGATAAACCTAGGGAGGTAACTCTACATTTTCGTCCAAAATTCTAGAATGCGCGAGGTTGTATGTGACGAAACCGCATGCGCACTTGAACCTATCAGCCAGCAAATTGGAAGTGGTAGTGTAATTCAATTAATAATATGAGTGGAGGAACCGGAGGGCTCAATCTACATGAAGAATCTACATATTACATTCCGCTTAAGAAGGCTGAACCTACAAAATCTGCTCAAAGACCGAGGAGAGCAAGACAGGTAGGAGCTGGAAATAGAAAGCCTCCAAAAGCGGTTCTTAAGCGTTGTGTGACTAAGAAGAAGCATCATTGCTCAAAAAGTCGTCGAACAGCAGTCAAGAATCAAGCGGGTTTTGGGAAGAAAAGGGGGAAAGGCAAAAAGCGAAAGTGTGTGCGAAAATAATGGATCTCTCATCCGGATACGAACCTCGGCCAACTGTATATGCTGGATCCCAGCAGTCTTTACGGTCTCAGCTCAACCTGGTGGATTTTCCCCCGACGAATGTGTCCACCCAATATACAAGTGACTACATACAGTTTTTCCCCAACGGGAGTCTCAAAGAAAACTACAGCCCCCTTAAGTTTATTATAAGCAGCGAGTCCCCAAGCTATCTTGATTTAAACAACTCTTATCTATCGTTGCTGATACGAATTGTATGACAAGACGGAACAACATGTGACGCGACGGACCTCGTGGCTCCCTGCTCATATTTTTTCCATAATCTGTTTAGAAATGTGGAAGTTTTGTGCAATGGTCAGCTGATCTCGGATGCTAGCAGTTGTTACCCTTTCATCGCAAATATACAACGCTTGCTATCAAGTTCACCCCTCCAGAAGGAGCACGAACTATTGGATGAGCTTTGGTATCCAGACACGATTCCGGAAAAGTACGACACGGCTCTCAACCAAGGATATAAGTGGCGATATGCCCTTTCAGCTACTTCTGCACAGCTAGCAAACTTGTTCACGTCTCCACGCTACTTACCACCTGGAACTGAGATTCGTGTAGTTTTGCGAAGAAACCTTCCTGAACTCCGTCTGGATGCGCCCAAGGACACCAAGAAGCCGTTTGACGGTGTTCCGTACAGGGTGGACATTAATTCTGCCGTTTTTTATGTGGCTCGGAAAGCGGAATCACGTGATGTATTAGATTTGCACAACACACTTGTGTACAAGGAAGGCAAGACTTTCAAGTACCCCACAAACGATGTTCAGATCAAGACGTACACAATCCCTCAAGGGGTGACATCGCATTCAATGGACACACCTGTTGTGGGGAAGATACCGAAAATGTTGATTGTCGGACTCGTGTCCAATGAGGGATTTATTGGAAAGCTTCAACGTTCACCATTCAACTTTGTGGACAAGGAACTGACAGAAATTACACTTTCCTGGAGTACTGATAACCTGGAGTACCGAACTGTACAAATGTCATTTACCAGCAAAGCAGGGGCGGGGTTGGACAACATTTTGCTCGCCTTGGACACTTTAAAGCAGTTTGCTACAAATCCTGAACAGGGAAATGGTGTTGATAGAATAAACTATAAAAAGGGTAAGGCAAAAATACAATGAAATCATTAATGAAAAAATTTCATATCTTCATATCTATCATAGCAAATATTTCATCGTCTTTTTTACAGGAAACGTACTCACAGCTTTTGCGCTTCTACCCAATACTGGGAATGCTCTAAGTGTCAACAGAAGAGGCCAGGTCAAATTGTCACTACGATTCAGGATTCCATTGGATGAACCCGTAAATGTCATCATATACTGCTTATACCAGTCTATTATTGAAATTGACAAGGACCGTCAAGTATTGAAAAATAATAATGAGTGCATGTAAACATTTTAATTTAATATTATAATACGTGTAAGGAACTTTCTCCGTCAGTCTTGATTTCATGTTTTGAAAGAACATAATACAATTTGTACATTACCCGTTCATTTAGTTTCATTGTTTCCATAAGGCATGATAAAAACCCCGTTTTCATTTCACGATTTATTATACTTGTACCGTAATAAGGAATGGGAAGGAAGGAATTAGGATGAATTTCTGGCAAGTGCCACAGCTGCGTCAAGTTGATTTGACAGGCTCAGGGTCGGTTGCGCGGGCTTCATTTTACAAGTATCTCTTATGTGTCTCCTCAGCGTGTCTCTAGTTTTCATGGGTTTAGGACAGTATGGACATTTCAATCCCTCCACTACCTTCCTAGCGTGGTGCTTACTGCTTGCCGTGGAGCAGCGAGAAGAGGGACGAGACTTTCTACGGTGTGTTTCATCCGGCATCTTCACAAGACACGATGTGAGAGCTCCAACTTTTGACCAGATGAACGCTTGTTCACCCGACCACTGATCTTATTCAACTCAAGAGTCGTCACCCCGGCAATATTAGGGGAAGATGTGAAAGTACAATTCACACCGAAATCACTCAATTTCTCAGGAGACACAGACTTGCAGCCCGAAGTGGATGGGAAAGAACCTGAACTCCCAGCCACGGGTGTGGAACCTCCAGAACTCCAATTTAGTGCATCATCAGTAACTGATGATGACGATGAAGACTCATCATCAGTTACTGACCCCCCGCTAGACGCTCTACCATCGTTCGATTCATCAGACTTGTGTCAACTACTGGCACCAGTGCTATGATCATGTCAGTAATTGTCACATTTCCAGTTCCACTACCTGACTGCACTGGATCTGATACCGTGCTCGACAATGCAGATGCAGAGGTTCCAGCAGGTAAATGCGGATTATCTCTAGATTCAGTAGCCGTAGCAGAGGATGTAGCATTAACTTCATCCCGTGCTACCGCTACCGTTAAATCGTCTAGGATCTCCACATCATTTTCATCATCCGAAACATTAGAATCTTTATTATTATTTGCAGATCCAGATTGATTTTGTTCCTGCAATTGTTGATTCCTCAGGTATAGCAAGATAACACAAAAAACAAACAAAAAATTATACATACCCTATGTATTACATACCAGGTGTACTTTGCATAATGCCTGCGTGCAATATGCGTGTTGTAATATGAAAGTTGGGCAGGGTAACCACAGTAGATAGCGTAAGTTCACCTACGTGTAACATTAAAACTAACGAGTAGCCACGAAAGTCCCGCTAGTCAAGGTAGCCAGGGTAGCCACGGTAGTCATAGTAATCACAGTAGCCAGAGTAGCCACGGCAGCCACTGTAGCCACTGTAGCCAAGGTAGCCAAGGTAGCCACAGTAGCCACGGTAGTCAAGACAGCCAGGGTAGCCACGGCAGCTAAGGTAGCCACGGTAGCCACGACAGTTAGGATAGCCAGGGTAGCCACGATGGCCACGGCAGACAAGATAGCCAGGGTAGCCACAGTAGCCACGGTAGTCAAGATATCCGGGTAGCCACGGTAGCCACGGTAGATAAAGTAGCCAAGGTGGCCACAGTAGCCACGGTAGTCAAGATAGCTGCGTAGCCACGGCAGTCAAGATAGCCAGGGTAGCCAAGGTAGCCACGACAGTCAAGATAGCTATAGTAGCCATGGTAGTCCAGATAGCCTGGATAGCCACAGTAGCCACGGCAGTCAAGATAGTCTGGGTAGCCACGGTAGCCATGGTAGTCAACCTGTGTAAACCTATGTGTAACATTAGAGCTGCACCGGGTAGCCATGGTAGCCACGATAGCCCCGGGAGTCAAGATAGCCAGAGTAGCCACGGTATCCATGGTAGTCATCCTATGTACACCTATGTATAACGTTAGGGCTGGACAGGGTAGCCACGGTAGCCATCCTTTGTACACCTATTTGTAACATTAGAGCTGCACTGGGCAGACATGGTAGCCATGGTAGCCAATAGATGTACACCTATGTGTAACAGTAGGGCTGCACAGGGTAGCCATTTTAGTCATGGTAGCCACGGTAGCCAACATATGTACACGAATGTGTAGCACATGGTCTTTACAAGGTGTTAAGGGTAGCCAACATATGTATAACTGTGTTATGTTATTGTTAGGGTGTGGTTGTATGTATCTAATGTGTTGTGGTACACCTGATATGTTGCAAAAATGATTGATTTTAATTGCTCATCAGTTCCGGGTGGTCTGTAATCCGGGTCATCTCGGTCCAGCATTTCTTCAACGCGGTTGACTTGCAGATCAATCAATTGTGCCAAAAATATTTCCCTGCGCATCCATTCAATGTGTCGTCTCCAGAAATCTCTCAAAAGTTCGTCACACTTTAAATTCTCCTTTGGTTCCCACGTCTTTTCTGCACTATAAAAATATTTAAATTAAATCAATGAATTAAAAAAGTTTAGTATGTGCATTAAGTGTAAACCAATTCTATGCAACCTACTAATCTTTCCATTTGATGAGGTACTTGAGTCCTCCGTTTGATATGCTAAAGGCCAGGAGTGATTCCACCTCCCACTGTGGTTCATTATGTACAGCACGTCGAGACCGACTTAGTGGTACGTTATTTCCATCGTCAATTACAATTTCCTAAAACGGGATAAAAGAATATATTATATTTGGGTACTTACCGCTTGTGTACCTATGTGTGTCAGACAGAGAGATAATTATTCTTATTACCTCTGTTTCGTAAATGGCGGCAACAGCATTGCTTACAGCAACACACACGGGTAAGGCTGCACTTGTAGTGTGAGGTAACACTTGGAGTATATTGTTTCTTCCCACAGGTTTGGAGAGTAGACAGGAAATAGTGGAGATAACTATCGTATCAAAGTCCAAACTCATGATGATGCAGGTGGGAATGAGCCAAGTTCGAATCTTCCCCCTTCCCACATAGCATCCAAGCCAACAGCAGAGATTGGCTTACGGTGGGGGAAAAGCACGAGACTCTTGAATTTCCCTCCGTGCCAAGGATAGCACAGGTTGAGGGAATGGGCCCTTGCTTTTCCCTCTAACACGCTAAAATGCTGTGGAAAACCATTTTTAATTTTACTGGTGTACCAGCTTGCAGTTGGTATACTAGTTGACAAGCTGGTGCACCAGTTGTTGGCCATGACAGTGGAACCATTTTGAAACCTCCACGGGCGTTATCACCTTATTAGGGACTACTTACGTTTTTGGCCATGAAAACACCTTTTACGGGTTACTTCTGCTTTTCCTGCTCATTTTCGTCTACGTATGCTCTTGTCTGCAGTTCGAAAAAAATTAAAACCGATTTTGGAGTTTTCAAATCGCTACACTTCGATTTTACCCTCCAACCACATACCTACAATAACTTATGCTCACTTCTGCTTTTTGCGCCCCTTACAAATCAGTTTTGGGAAAATAGCATGGGATTTCCCATACAAATTCTCATGCTCCCAAGTGACCAACTTGGTGTTTTGAAAATTTATCACTTTCAATAACCTTTTTTGTAGAAAGTAGAATTTACGGTACGAAGGAGTTAGAATTGCTTTGATTTCTGAGCTATTCAAGAATTAACAAATTCTGAGTAGACATGCTACAGAATGAAATGAAAATTAGCAATTATAACTTTTTCTATCGTTTGAAGTAAAAATCTCTCAAATCTGTCAGCGCTGTCGTCAGTAACGAGCGGTTTGCCGTGGGGCCGCTGAAGTGATCCTAATTATTGCTTCTATGGTCTTCTCAGATTTTTTTTAAATATTGAGAACTTTTTATTAAAATTTGAAAATAAATTTTCAAAAATTTCAATTTCGAAAAAATTCCACTTCAGTTGTTGTACGTACGTATTGCTTCACAGTTCACACCTTCTGAAAACTTCACGTAGGTTATGAGGCAACAATTGTGGTGCGGATTTTGGCTCCATGCAGCATGATGTTTGGTAATTAGAATTTACTCCAAATCCAAAACTGGAAAATTCTTATGGGATTTAAGATGAGATTTGTCAGTTGGCACCTCTCTTTGTAACTATTGAACCCAAACTATTAAGGAACACTCCCCACATGCCAATGGCGCACAGCGCCGACATCCTATGAACCGCAGAGCTTATACATAAAGATTACCTCTTGCTAAGCAGTAGGTGCGGAAACTCAGGTTTGACCCTTCTGGAGGGTCACACAGTATGAGGTCAAACTATCCAAAGGGGGGTACACGTGTAAACTGAAAAATCCCATGTTAAATCCCATAAGGATTTTCGAGGTTTAAATTTCGAGTGACTACTGATTAATCCACACAGTGCCCGATGGGGCCAAAATCAGTCATCACAATTTTTGCCTCAGAACAACCTGAAATTTCCAGAAAGTGTGAAACAGGTTTTGTCGATCATACTAGTTGATAATACTTTACTAGAATAACAGGGGTGGGATTTTTGCGGCATTTTTCAAAAATCACTCGAAATTGAAAACAGCGATTTTCTTGTGGGATTCAACATAGGATTTTTCAGTTTTCACGTACACCTCGCTTTGCATAGTTTGACCCCAAAACTTGCTTTGTAAGAGGTAATATTTATGGATAAGCTCTGCGCTCCACAGGGTGTCGGCGCTGTGCGCCATTGGCATGTGGGAAGTGTCCCATGTTAGTGACCCTCCGGAAGGGTCAAATTGGAGTTGCTACCTACTGCCTTGTCAGAGGTAACGTTTATGGACACGCTCTGCGCTGAAGAGGGAGTAGGAGGTCAGCGCTGTGAAAAATGGGTAGTTCCTATTTTGCAACCCCACCAACCCCCAACCCTGCCGCACCAACCAACCCCGCCTGCCCCAACTCCAACCCCAAC
>WJFA01004790.1:0-10170 GCA_009870155.1 Pseudobourletiella spinata
GGCACGGACGGAAGGGCACTATTCGGGGACCATCACTCCCGAGCAGCATATCATGTGGAACGTGTGCACATATTCTTCCTCAACCTCATCCGCCTTCACACACACACACACACAAACGTCGAAGAACCCTCTTTAGTTTTCTTACACACATTCCCTCCAACATACACACACAAGAAGTGATACGTACCCACCGCATCCGACAAGAACTATTTTCCAATTTTCTGCGAGAAAAACTCATAATAGTAACGAGAGTAATGGCGCTCACTATGTATCCCGCATATGAGAGGAGTTACACACAGGTACACGCCCATGCTCAAGCTTTTACGCACACAAGCATCCCCAAGTTCGCACACATGCACACACAAGCACCCATCCACAAACTTGTATGCACTTACACATCCACAAACCTATACGCACATCCGTAGACTCATTCCGGAACAGTCTAGCACTCAACTCCCCTCACATCTCATCTAAGAATCTCACTTCCAAGAAAGAGCCGCAAGGGAAAATCCAAAACGACTACTTCCATTCCTCCCGCCTCTCATTTGTTTTCTTTCTCTATACAAGTGCAGGAGAGGGCCCCATAGCTGACAGTATGCCTTCCAAACTCCACATTGTAGATTTTTCTTAAAAATCTACCACAAGCCTCAGCTCATGAGAAGGTAAGACGGGGAATTTTTACTAGAAACAACGACCCCCCAGTACCAATGACCTACATCCACTCTGTACGAAATCTCATCTCACTCAGCTGAGAGTAACTGGTGGAAGCAACTGCGCACAGACCCACAGATACCATGAAACAGAAACTCACATAACAGAAAGGAAACCATACTGAATATCGTTTCCCAGGACAAAATATCTCCACACACCACTTGGTTGCACATTGCACTGGAATGTGGAAATCACGTTCGAGTCAGAACCGAATCCAATGTAATTTCCTTCCCCTCAAAAATGACAACACAAACCAGAGTGAAAAGCCTGTATCCCGCCGCTAGCCGAATCCCAAATGAAGCTTTTGATGGAATGTGCTCCCACTTCTCTGCAGACACAGAGACACACATACACTCAAAGAGAGCCCCACACACGTCCCAACAATAATAACGAGAAAGTAGAAACTCCCAAAACAACCATAACACACGCAGGAACCCACACCCGTCCACAACGACACAGTCGGATACAAATGATCTGTTGTAACCGAACACATCCGAATTCCAAATCCGGGCCAGACAATTTAACTTTAATGGATATTTGAATCAACTTTAAGTCTCCCGCTCAAAACAAACATTGAATACAAAGCAGTTGGAATCTTTAATGATAGGATGATTGATTGGAGTAGGGCTGGTGGAAAACCTCGACCTACTACACATGGTCCTGAGCTGCGCACATTTCACATCGGGATTGTGGGCCAGTTGAATCCGGAGTCGTTGTGATGGTAAGTAAGGAGCTGTAGTCTAGCAAGGACTAACCTTGAGTTGAGGATCATTCCTGACATTGTTGTACGCTCTTCACAGTAGCCGTTCCGATAGCGGAGCTATGGAGTTGGGACTACGGTTCGATCCCGCGAGTTTAACTCATATGATGAGTTGACTCTTCTTCGCTTCCCAAGTCTCTCCCCTTCCGTCCAATTTTCTCCACACACACAGAGGGAATCTCGGCTGACGTTGGCTAGAAAATAAGAAAATTTTATGGTTAGATATAAAACTGAACGCGTCTGTAGGTTGAACACATGTCACTGGATCAGAAGAAATAATAGTTCTTTTTTGTCTCTACTTTTCCTCTTCCTCTTCGCTTCCCATCACCCCCGCCGTCTCTCCGCTTTACACAACGCACCATCCAGTCCGAGTGTGAACAGAACGACCGTATATATTTTATTCACCCAATGATGAACCCACACACCCGACGACGACAATGGGAAGTCCAAACTTATTTCAGCATTTAGTATTGACATCCTGCTACGCTGTCACATATCAACTAAACACTCCCGTGAAGCCCAGTTAACCCGCCGCCTTAGTTGGCAACCCTTCACTCCTTCACTGTCGGTGACATCCATCCGCAAACATGGGGAAACCCTATTCTGTGAGCAAACATTTTCCCTGTCACCAAACTAACACACACATACACAACACGCACACCATACCACCATCAGCTCAGCCGCCAAGCCTCATATCTATGATTCGCACAAATGAAATTAGTGTTGAAACGCTACTTTTTTTCGCTCACTCTCTTACTCTCTCCCTCAAAGCCAGCCTCAGTCCTGACAATGTGTGGAGTTCCCTCCAGTCATGATTGTGAGCAAGTATGATCAAGTTACACGAGTCCATAAGCCTAAACCTTCAGCCACCACCATATAACCACTCGAATCAAATAGGAGCCAGTGGATATAAGTACATGGGTCTAATGTCAGGCGCATCCAGGCAGAACATCTTGGTATTTTCTCAAGTGGAGAAGGAGCAGCGGAGGCAGTATGGTGTGTACAACAGCAGCAGCATGGGGAGCAAAGTGGGAATTGAACCAAAGGAAAGGAAGAAAGAGAGAGAGAGAGCGAGAGCGGGGAAGGGAAAGCCTAGCGGGAGTGAGCTCTTAATTAAAGCAAGATGTAATGAAGGAGGAGGCTGTTGAAGAGAGCGAGAGCGAGAGGGAAGGTTTTCATTGAAAAATAATACCACGAATGGAAATGAAATGAGGAAAGGCACGAGTTGTGGACGATATTGTACATCTGCCTACTTCACCACTCCGCTACGCACTACCTCCACCACTCCTCCGCCAGTTCAACTTCCAACTTGGTCTTCACCGGTCCCGTAGAGAGACAGAAGACGCGGGGACGAGAACGACGATGACGACACATGCAGGTTCACACTCATGTACATACGTACACACGAAGGAGATGAACATATAAAATGGAATGACAGTTTTCATCAAGTCGGGTGGAAACGTTAATTATAACGGCCCACGAGATAGATAACTTGATCATGAGACGCATCCGAACACTTCGTAGGCTTCCGTCAACTCAGACGTGAGTCAACAGAGGGACAACATAATGTGAGATCCGCAGCTATACTACCACTTGCTAACAGCCACGACGCCATGCACGCATTCACAAACTCACACTGTCAGCTTCAACTCACAAGTCATACCACGGCTGCATGTTGCTTTTTAGACTCATTAATTCCCCTCTTCTCAATATCTACTACATATACTACAGTTAAAGTTACGAACAGTGGTTTGCCTGCCCGAACTTTGTCATACCACCGTGTAGCTCGGTATCATTAATTTCTTCACATCATGAGCGAATTCGAGCCTTCTACCACATTTTTCCCCACCCTTGGAGCCGTTGAAAACCTTGTACTTTGCACGTTCGGGATGTTGTTAAAAATCTATATTGCATAAACGTAATAGGAGAAGGTACTTCCCTGGTCACACCAGAGACGCATTCATACAGAGCTCTACAACAACGTTCGCTTGTGGGCTACCGATAGATCCTGAAAGCCTCTCATCTCAACATCGTAATCAGTTTACACGGCGGTAGACCGGCAGAACATTAACGTAATTAGTCTCCTAGTTCAATATTGATTTACGACAGGTCGGCACAGGCACTTTCCACAAGCAGACACACACTCACGCACACTACCACATATTGGCAGAATCAAAACATGATCAGGAGGCATGGCTAGCTGGAGTTGTAGGACGGAAGGAAACGGTTGGGAGTGAGGAGCGTGGGTCCTTAATTTGATGCTCTTAGCAGCATAATTGATTGTACAGACCTCCAAGCGCCTTGCAAAATGGCCATAATAGTAGCAAATGTCACGGAAATAAATGGCTATCCCCTGCCTCACGATCAATGTAAAGGGGCATGACGGAGTGGGAGGCCTGTTGCGAGGGTAAAGTCAGTGTATAAATGACTCAAATATTCGTTCTTCCAACAGTGCGGACAGTGAGTATGCGAAGAAATGTAATAAATGGGATCTAGGGGGGAAATATGAAAGGCCATTTTGTCCACCATGTGCCTTGACTCCCGTGTTGCAACGGTATCCAAATCATGTCACTCCATTGGTAGGGGCTCCCTTACGAGCATGTATATCCTCCATCTAGCTCTGATCATGTTTGCATTTGAGCCACTGATACAGAGTTGCCAATGTCACGCACACACCTACATGCACAAGCACACGCGTATGTACACTCGCGCAACAAGGAAATCTCCGGGTACGACTTCCTGATCCGCTAATGGATTCTTGGCACGAATCAAACGGGTGGAAGGGAAGGAGATGGAGGGTGGAAAAATATAGGGGGATTTTTACCGAAAAAGCCAAAGAATGATTACATTGAGGTTGGGAAGAATTTCTTGGCGCGAGTGTTATTGTGCGCCCAGCCTTTGATAAACCTCTAATCAAAGCAAAGAGTTACTGGCCAAGGACAAGAGGAAACTTTACTCCTCCGCACATAAGAAAGCAAGAAAGGAGGGAGATAACAGGATCTATAAAGTCACAGAAGTCCAGCCTTTCGAAGGGACACTAGGCAACAAAGTTGGGAAGACAGAGGAGGGGAATGAGAACGGAGGAAAATTAGACAAAAATGAACATTAAGGGCAGAGAAGGACGGGGAGCTGTGAGGCTAATCAGCCCACACTGCTGTGACAATTTTCCTACATTTCCCCTCCCCCCCCCGCATTTGGGGAAAATCTCACTCTGGCCGCAGCACACCCACTGCCAACTTAATGTCGCCCCATCAGCTTTCCCGATATTACTACTACAGTGCTTCCACTCTGCCAGTAGCTCCTGCTACGGAAATGAAAGTTGATTATGAGTTATTACCCCGGCAGCTTCTGGGGTACTGGAGTGTGTGACGGTGCAGATAATCCCTTGTCCCTTGTGATTATAGGAGGCCTGTTGTACGAGCGACTTTGGGTCTCAATCTGAACATTTAATTACCAAGCTCCACACCCTACCTGTCGTTTAATGGCTCAACTTTTCTGATCTCACGTCCGAGAATTCTCATTTCCTCATCAATGAGCCAGCGACTGGGGTGACAGAGGAGTGTAAACACGGTAAAACTTCCTGGTTCCACTAGAACGGTGCATACATAGCTTCGCCGCTCCTACCAACGCCTCCCCGCCCGTCATAGTCATCAGTAAAATGAAACCCATTCCGCTCACTTGTCCCCTCCCGCTGCTCCTGGGAAATGTTGAATTTCTCGCCCTAATCGGATTTTTACATCCTTCCGTTCCTTTGAAAGTCAAGAATTTCATGGCAATTCCGGAGCTCTTTGAACTCGGAACAACGGGGAGCCCCATTGTTTGAAAGATGAATGGGAAAAATTCGAAATTCCCTAATCAGGTCGTGCTTATTAATCCACTTGGCACAACTATTCTTCCCCGCACATTCGCGGTGTCCTTCATATTCCCTTCATGAGGCTTGCTCTGCTGCCATGAGGTTGGGAACTCGCGTAAAGTTTTTCGCTCAACGTCCCCGGCTCAATAACATAAGTCGGGACGGACGGCTGAGGATCCACGTAAGTTGAGTACTTCTACACTACGCCTGCCATAAGGAATGATTAAGTGTCTGTGGGAACTTGGAGTGGATGGATCCACCGCTACAAATGGTCCAAAGTTTTCATCCTTTTTGGCCACCCCGAACACTGGTACATACTCGGGGCTCTCAAACTGGAATGGGAGCTGTAGGATGGAGGAAGCTACAGTGCCGAAAGTACCACACATTAGTTGGGGTAAATTCCGCCTTTATTATCACTCGAGTACAAAGGGTTGTGGCATCCCCATCCATCTCAATGGAGCGGTAATTCAGCTGTAACTGATAGCATATATAGATACAGACACGAGGGAATTTTGTTCCGGAGTAGCCATTCAAATTGGGAAGGGCTATTGAGTGTTACACGCGCGTGCACAAACACGGGGATTGTATTACAAATTTGTATAGGGAAGCAAAAGGGGGATCAGGCCCGCCAGGCACACAACTCTTCACATGTTCTTCCAAGGCATGAGGGATGTAAATGTGGCGGGGACTGAAGATGGAATCGGTTAGGCTCCGTAGTCCTGGGCTAGGGTCCTCGCTCCTCCATATGGCGAGAGGAGCCACCACGACCAGGACCGGGCCGAAGTATATAAACTACTGCAGAGGAGCGGGATCAAGTTGCACAAGGGAATTGAAATCATACCTTTAATGAAGTTCCCTCAAAGGGATGGAGTTACCATGGCTCCATCTCCGCGGGTCTCCGGTACAATTGTGGCGTATCAGGTACGCCAAAAGTTTCATCATTTTCTCCCTGCGCGCTTTGTCTTCGCCCGTGGTGTACACGGATGGGAACAAACTTGTTGTATGCAGACGACACATTTCGCCCCCAGCCCCTTAACGAACTGGCATGTGACACCCAGCATGTGCTCCCGTTCCTTATTGTTCCGGGGACAGGAATTATCGTGAAGGGAAAATAAGGTCCGCCCCAGAAAAAAAGTTACTCATACATATCAGATTTAGTTCTGATATTTCCATGCTTGCACTATACATATATACTTTATTGGCAGTGAACTGAGACAGACAGGCTGCTAAGATGACTCGGTGCAGCCCGACATGTTTAATGGATATTGGCTGCTAGGAGCTGAAGCTTAATGCATGAGAGGGTGAAGTGGTAGCCGAATCCAATTTTCATAACGATGGGGACCGATTTTACACACGTTGGTATTACAGACAATAATCACCATTTCCACGCAGACTTGTTTGAATTCTAAATATCCCTTCCCAATGCTGACTACTTGTAGTCATACCAGTCTATCCTCGTCTTAATGCTGATGGTTTTATAGGAGTAACTTTTGAGGATTACATTAAGGGTCGGGAAATAGTCTTGGCTCGATCCATTGAATGCTTTAAATGATGGGTAGGGTAAGCATGATGTGAGTCATTACGGCGTCAACCAGTACCAGTTTCACTACGTGCTACACACATATACGATTACATATACATGGCTGAAGCTCCTCTGTAAATGATTATTTTATTATGTCCAAGATCTCCAACTGGAAGATACGTACGGGAGTGTAACCATAACAAAATTCCAAATTTAATCTCATATAAATGGAGTCGTTAAGATAATTTCGGGTTAAGGACGAGCAGCACGGGAAGCTATATGATGCAAGGGGATGGCAGGTGAAGAAACGCTTGTTCCCGGCTATCCCAGAATAATTTATGAAGAGAACAATGAGTGGCTGAGTGAGAGAATATCTGGGGCTCCATGCTGTATATTCAGTCTTCGTCCAGTCTATTAGCCATTCACACGTCACTTGCCCCATGTTACCTACTTCTGTCTCATCATTTTGGATGGGGCCAACATGAATTCCGCAGAAGGCAGGAGTCATCCAGGGTTTCCACTATACACTTCCTCCATTCATTATTCAAAAAGTGTATGATAGAGACCCTACCGTTCCGGTTCTGCGGATAGAATGAGTCCTCTGCCCGGTGCGTTATGTATTCAGGATACCGCAATGTAATATATGGGGTAAAAAATAAATGGTGTGCACGCAAAAGCAAACATATGGTAACAGTTTCCCAAAGGCCATGTAGGTCTCCCGTTCCGGGCCTCACTCCTCCTGATGACCTGGGTCTGATTCAGCAGAATTTTGAAAACACACGAAATGAAGGGAAACCGCAGGTTGGATGCTGGTCACAACCATGGATCTCATCTCTACTTCACACACGTGTATACAGATACTATCTACACATGAGCATAGGCGCCTGGCCATCGTGTAAAACATGTCTACACCCGCAGCTCTCGCTCTGGGTTTTACGCCGGCAGTTGTGGGTTCCGAGGAGATTGTGTACTACTGGATGCGTGTTATATGACCCTAGCAAGGATTTCCCATTGCATTGCCCTCGCTATAGGGTATTCCACGTGGAGACGGAGGAGGCTGTTAAATAAAATTGGAATACGATGCGACGTAGCATGGTTGATTAAACGAAAATGTTTCCCTGCCCAAAACACTCATCATAATACCAGCGCATGAACCATGAGTCACGACTAGTATATGACATGATTGAAACGAGATCTCCGTGCGCTGGGATGCGAGAGCAGCACTGATGGGGGGAGCGGAGGGGGAATTATCCGAGTACTGCGTTCATGTGTTCTGCATGCGTTGTTGTTGGAGAGGGCTGCTTCTTGTAAGAGTTACGTGCATCATATTTCCTTATGCACTCGAATGGGCCGCGGTCAGATGATATTGGGATGAGGTGAACGGGGATCATTGAGTATGTACATCTCCATCTATAATATAGCATAGTGTAGGGCACAGTAGGATATTATGCGGCATGAGGGATGAGATGGAGCATAATGAGGGTGTAACCACAGACTTGGGCCGACCATCTACCCGCTCCTACATGCTGATGAATTAGAGGAAATGAAGAGGGGTCAGGTCAGACGGCTCAGTTTGATATTCCCCTCTCACACTACGTAGATAAGGCTGAAAATTTGCAATGTAATGCTTCCTGGGATTAGTAACTGCTTAAACATCCTCCTAATACCATGTTTGACCGTGACAGGTGTCCGAACGTGAGTTGGGTGGAAAAAGTCTGGTAATTAGTATGGGAGAGCCTCCAACAGCAACGACATTTACAACAACAACAGCAACAACAACAAATGCGCGGCATGTCTGCTGGCTTAAGCTTAAGTTAATTCCAGTGACTATCCCACCACTCTGAAGGCTACAGGGCAGATTCGTCGCGGAAACTCGATAGTTTTTTTAAGCTCATTTAAATCCGGCAGCAGAAGTCATTAATGGATTCAACAGAAATGATGCAGAGACGACGCACTGTGATGGTGGTGGTGGTACCCTGGACGGAATCGAATTATAAAAATGAAGACCAGGAGCCATAGTTTGTTCTTATCATGATGATATTATCATCATCATCATAAAATCACCATGACCACTTGATCCGACATCCTGCCGAGCTTGAGTATCTCGATATTACACGAGATACACAAGTGTGCATAGTACAAACGTCAGCATAGGGGTAGAGCTAGGGAACTATACTCAAGGATGTTTGCTAAATAATAAACGGTCGAGGGCTGTTAAAGATTCTTTGGCTCAAATCATTGCAGGCATTGCCCTCCGTCCTAAACGCACTATGTCGTACTCTGGAAAACAAATTTCAATGCAATCCCTAGAACACACGTGGGGTGAGAATGCAAGTGTCATCCCATGTTTACATTCGCATGCATGCAGGACTCCAATGCTTAACTCGGCGGTGATCCCATTTCGCTTCTAACTCTTTCCTCTATGGTAGAAACCTAAACGTTGCGTCGCTGAGTGCCCATCATCCATATGAGTCTTCGAACTTTGGTGTCGTAGCGGGATTAGTATGCTACCACAGGGAAGGCATTTGGGAGTACATTATTTGTGCAGGAACAAACGGGTCGGTCCATCGTGGGTGGATGAGGCTCCGATGCATTAGACACATTAACGACCCTCCACTTACACCCTCGTTCCCTTATCTTCTTTAAAACTTTAATGATAATCCTATTCAATTTTAAGATTCACGACGGAGTGGGACGACGGATACCCTTGAATAATTAATTGGATCCTCCTATAGTATGCACAAACAAGTGAGCATTAGACCTTTAGCTCCCCCTTTAGTCCACTCCACGTCATGTTGGTTCCTTAATGGAGCGGAAATTTCGCAACGGAAACAAAGTTTTCCACACAGTTCATCGTAAATTATTTCAAAGTATTTTCCCGGGACGTTGCAGAAAATTAGCACCGAGTGAAGAGCGAACTTGAGCTCTTTCACCATCCTAGATCCTAGCTTTTGATGAACCCGCTCTTAACCACTATAACATGCACACGGGGCTAAGCAAGAGCAGTGGAGCCGCAGAGTAGCAGCCACCGGTATGGAAATGGTTGGAACCGTGAATGAGCAAATATGCAACATGCAATAATAACACGAAAAATTGCTACAACATGGAGTCTTGCATTAGCATTCGCCTCTCAGCTCCAAAGGGCACAACTGGTGGTTAAGGTACATTTAAACTCAGTTTGTTTGCAATTGCATGCAATGATTCATCATAACGGTACCCTGCGACACTGCCACTTTCATAAATAATTCACAATATTTGCAGTGTGAAGTGACTGCTTTTAATTTTAAATGGTCGGATTCCACAAAACTTTATGCACCACAAGCC
>WJFA01004791.1:0-10169 GCA_009870155.1 Pseudobourletiella spinata
GTGGTGGTGGTTGTGAAGTGAATTTTGGAGCAGCCAAAGACTCATCATCAATTGAACAAGGTTATACGGACAGTCTGGCTCACCTTATATAGACAAACTAAATACTGCTGTAGCCCCTAATTGAGCAATTGACAGAAAGTATACTAACGTATGCAAATTCTAGCAGCAGGTTTATGTGTGGTTGTATGTGCGTGTGTGTGTGTGTGTACGTGTAAGTGGTAGAGAGCCGGGGTGTGTGATTATTTGTATGTAACTTTTGGGTACGGCAGTACGTAAATTCCAGCCTACATAATTTCTCAACTGCTTCAAACTCTTCTGATTCATAATTTTAAGTGTCTGTCCGTGCTCTTGACGACCTGGTCCCTCGGCCACACGGACTGTTAAAGCGTCAAGTCAGCATGTTATGTGCACCTATGTAATCATGTGTGTATGTGTGTGTGTGTGTGTGTGTGTGTGAATGCACTTCTCAAGTCGTATGTGTCACCTTATAGTAAGTGTGTGTGTGTGTGGGAGCAGAGGAACGCGGTGCTATACTTAACCCTCCTGCACATGCTATGTATTTGTTGAAGCGAGCACAATAATGTTATATGCCTTGCGTACTATTTCCCCAGTTATGGATGAGTGGATACTTATCTTGCCAAAAAAGAATGGCTCCCTGGATTTTGGCTGAAGATATGTCTCTGTGTGTGGATGTGTGAGTGTGTGTGTGTGTGTATGGTATACGATGGGCGGTGGCGGCGGTGGGGAAGTGTGCCTGTTGAAAATTTGACGAAATTCCCTGCATAAATTAAGACATAAACGTGACTTTTATACGAGGACCGTGTTGACATGAGAGAGTCAGAGAGTTTACTTAGTCAGTCGTAGGGTGAATTTTAAGATGTAAAAACTCGTCATTGCACCTCTAAAAACATGCGTTTCCACACACCCTGCCAACCTATCCTGCCCAACTGTCTTCTTGAGTTGAGAGTGGTGGAGGGACGAATCTAGTTAGCACATGAGCGGAAAGTTCAGGACACATAGTTGTCATCTCTCTATCATCCTTCCGCTTCTTGTACACAAACTCTAAAACGCACACACACACACACACACACACAACTCAAAAACACATGCACAAGCAGTCGCACACGCACAAACGGCAAGAGCATATGACTCATCTCGTAAAAAATCTTGTTGTTCCCCGATCCGGGTTCCCGTTGAATCTCTGAGAAAAAATACACGCCCACCCTCCTCACGCCCAATTATGTAAGAAATGTTAACGTCATAATTTTATTTTTGAGAAAATGATAACTCGGAATATACCTCCGCCCCATTAAAATGGATCTCTCCACCACATACTTTCTAAAATATACTCCCCGAACAACCTTGAAGAGACTCGATGAAAGTTATGATTATTTCCCTCTCGTGTGTGTTTGTATGTGGCTACGTCCGTAGTATGTGCCACATGTCGTGCTATATGCGAGTTAGAACGTTGTTGTTGTGTTGTTGCTAAACAATGTGCTCAGTCCATACACACGAACACACACACACACACAGAGGCTGCCTCACTGACTGAGAGGAAAAGTAGTTGCGAATGTGAATATACTGCTGTGCCGACGGAATCAGAGAGTCACGGTGTACTACTGCTTCCATATTCGTACCTACTCACCCTGCCATTAACACCCACACGCGTATATAGTAGTAGATGAGTGGTGATAAAATTTGCTAAGGCTTCGGAGGACGGAGGCAGGGTAGTTGGTTAGCGTTAGTAGTTTACTAAAAGTTGCGGCAACGGGAGTGGAGTGGAAGTGGGGGTTGTTGCAAGTAGCATTATAATAATGATTAAGACTCCTAACTATTTCCATGGTAATTTTCTATGGGGAATTTGCGAGGGAATTATGCGCCGTCATACTATGAAGGAACGAGCGAACCAACAAGGAGCCCACCTCATCATCCGTCACATGTAAATTAAATGGGTTAAACAATAACCTCTGGTCGTGTGTATGTGCATGTGTGTGTGCATGCATTGTCTCTGAGAGGGGATGACGAGAGTGTGATGTTGATGATGATGATGATGATGATGTCCGGATGATGATGATGATGATGCGGATGGTAATGGGCGGAGAGTGGGAAAGTGTACACGAAATGAAGACAGTGAATATAGTTTGCAAGTGGTAGTTATAGGAGGGATTTCTGAATTTTTCAAACCAAAAACTCCAAAGGTGAGAGAGGGAGCAGTTGTTTGCAAGAAATCTAGAGCGGAGCCAACCGGCTGACACATTCGGCTTGAGGCATTTGCTCGTCGTCTTATCATCAAGGGCTCTTTTGTATTTTAACCTTAGAGTTGTGTATGCTAATGTGTACGAGTGGTTTGTTGTCGCAGGGGCTCTCCTCTCCGTACTTTTGTTGTACATGATAAGCTCGTCATCGTCATCATTCCGCATCGCTGTGTCTGTCTGTCCCCTCTGCTACATTCACCACCGCAGTGCACAGAGAATAGTGTGTGAGCTGCTAAATCATCCATGTAACTGCGTGGCGACCACAAAAACGCCATTGTAGTTTCACGAAAGTGGGCAATGCGTAAGATGTAACTTTACGTGATATATATATATATATCTAGAAACGGCACATTCCGCCGGAGTAATCACCACACTGCTGCTGCTGCTGCTTTGGCTCACAGTACCACCATGGTAACCATAGTTAAATATATGTATATATGTATAGAATAGTCAATAGTTACTAAAGGGAACAAAACTTTGCAAACCCACGAGTCAGTGAGATTTAGTATGTTAGTCTGTGATCGATGCGGTACTGCATGCAGGTCTGGGGATAGGAGTGGGTGTACTTGTGCGTTTGTCACATGTGCATATATACGTACAATACCATGACAGTGGGTGAACTGTGTGATTGAGTGCGTTTCCCGTGTGTGTTTGCATGTGATAGGATGACACTGTGTGCGTGCGTATGGGATATGGAACAGGTCGTGTGCAAATATGCTTATTTGCCGATGTATGTGTGTGTGTGTGCGGATTTTGCTATCGATCTGTTTCTGTGCATGTATTTACTTTAACGTATGTGTACTCGTCTCTGTTTTTGTTTTTCCATCTGCTGCGTGTACGTGTAGTATACGTGTATCTCTGCGTGTGTTTTTTATGCGTATTTCCATCGTTTGTGTGTGTGTGTGTGTGTGTGTGCAAATATGTGTGTCTCTGTGTGTTTTTGTGTGTATTTCCATCGTTTTTGCGGGTGCGTATATGAGAATAGTATGGGTTGCCTATCAGGAAGGGATTTAGTTTCTGCTATAGTCATGAAACGACGACATAATCTATCTCTGTTTGGCACACGGTGTCAGCTTATTAGCTGTTCCTCTTTTTCTTCCAATTCTCATAACATGAGGGGATGGAGAGGGAAGGGAAGTAGTGGATGCGTTGGAATTATCATTTGAGCTTATTAGTAGCAAGGGAGGGCTGTGCCATGCCATTCTCCTGGTCAGCACACATGATCTGATGAGCAGGTGTATAAAAACAGTGAGGAACAGGATAAGTTAGAGCAAAAGCTATGAGCTTCTAAAATACAGGAGAGGATAGGGAGAGAGAGAGGAAGAGTCAGTAGCATGGGTAGCTTAATTGGAAAGTTGTTGTGTCTGTGCAGCCATGATGATGATGATGATGATGATGATGTTCTAGCATAGCCCAGTTTTACGAGTAGTGGTAGTGATGGTGGTGGTGGAAGACGACCTCAGAGTGTCTTGCACAGTAGCTTTTATAATTACTGCACAATATATTCCATCTTGGATGTGTCTCCTGTGGCAGTGTTCTTCTTCTTGTAGCCATTTAACAGCTGTTACGCGGCATATTTCCCTGCGTATTAGTATTATGTGCATATTGGGTGCGTGTGTTGTGTGCATATATGAATGGTGGAGATGATTGGGATGAGCAAACTGGAAGTCGTAGTAGTAGCAGTAGTAGTAGTGGCCCATGTGTAAAGCCATGTTTATACACGGGTGAGTGGACTGAAGGAAAATAAAGTTTTTGTGACAGATTACACAGGTGAGTGCGTGTGTGTGTTTGTATGGGAGCCTGCTCTTATGTGTGCATACGAGCAGATCTGTCCAAATGTGTTTTGGTACTATTGGTGTACAGTGCATAAATGTGTACGGTAAGGTTTGTAGACCTTGGTTATGTACGGTTCCTGTGGAGTATTTTTAATGCTGTGTGTGTGAGGACATGGCGAGTGAGCTTGTGTACTTGCCGGTCCCCCTGTGACTTGGCTTATTATTACTATAATTGTGTATTTGCCAGAAGCTGTCGCATAACCCATGAGTTTGCATTAATGTATGGATTGGCTGTCTGCGGGTAGATGACCGCATTATTTACTTGCACCAGCACAAATATATATGGAGGCAGGCAGACGGCAGACATACAGAAAGCAAGCACGCTCACAAATCACGCACACAGAGAGCACAGAGGGGTAGAGAAATGAGTTGGGAAATGTGGTTTTACCTCAACCATCATGATGATGATCATGACTTACTACTACTACTACTACTTCTACTGCTTACTACCTCTACTAGTTTCATAGACGGGAGGATAAGATTGTGATCTGGTTTAAATGATGTTATTTTAATTTAATAATGGATTCAGGCTATCTTTGTGCTAATTAATGCTCAAAGGCAGCCCGGTTTTTGTGCATGAATAAATTGGTAGTGCACGACATATGATGATGATGATGATGATGATGAAGAGTCTGGATATTACATGATTATATATTCCCTTGCTGAGGATTTTGAGTCAGTTGTTGCGGTTGTGCGGGGACGAGTGTAGAAGAAGTGGCGGCGGCAATGGTGTGCTTCGCTCTTCGTCGGTTGGTTAGTTACTCGTATACATTTTGAGACGACTTGATTACCTCTGTACTCTGTATTATATGCACACACACATACACACACATAAAAATGCTCAATTTTTTCCCATCTTCTTCTTTCTTCTCCACCTTCCACCTTATTGTTGTTGAAATCATGCCAGCCAGCATATACTCAACTCACTCAATCCATCTATAATCTATATATATATATGTATACGTTCCTCTTTTATATGGCATAAAATTGATGGAGGAAGGATAGGATGGTGAAGAAGTTGTAAAGTAGGAGGTAAAGATGATGATGATGATGATGATGATGATGATGATGAGGAAGAAGTAAGAAGTATATTGAGTGGCGAAGAAGGTTTGAGAAAAGAACAACAACAAGTATGGGGAGGAATGATTGAAACCACCATGATGCTCACATTGCATAGCTCTCTCAGTCAGTCAGGGCAGGTGGCTCATCATTAGTCCCGTGCATATTATCATATGCTATGATGCAAAAATCCACATAATTTATATGTATACATATATATAAGTAAGCATGTGCAAGGTGGGATGTGAGGTGAGGGGATTAAGTCCATTGGCGGGTGATGTCATCCAGGCGTATTAGTTTGTGTGTGTGTGTGTGTGTCTGCCGTTTCAACCGCATGTATGTTGGATACATACACAGTGTGTGCCGGAATCATGTCCCCGATTTCTTTCAAACTCCCTGGGCATGTGCTGTTTTTTATGAAGCCCCTAAACGGCTTCACTTTGAGTCGCCTTTAACATTGTGCTGTTCATGTTGGATTGAAATTGATGGTTTTTGAACCGTATTTTCTGTTAATAATGTGGTCGAAATTAGTTGACTATTGCAGCGCAAAAGGCATAGAATAATGAGACAATGGCTGCTGTTCGGGACAAAGTTATGTACGAAATAAATGAAATAAATTGGTGACATGCCTGATGGGGAAGACCCCTGTGTGCTCGGACACATTTCATAAAACTACAGGACCAAGCACACGCACAAGCCAACAACATGCATGCCAAGTGCATAATAAAACAATTGCAAACATCCCAGTGGTGCACGGATACTAGCACGACATAGACACTGGCCCGCACGCAGTCACACTCGCACACACACACACACACACACACACACACGCACGCACGAACGCACCAGTACACACTACAACACGCATACCAGCTCATAACAACTACGGAACATTGCTATTAGCGCCGGGTGCGTAATGTCTCCTTATGCCAACGAGAATGAACATCTCGGAGGAGAGTTTTCGCTAAGTAAGGATGATTTAATGACTTGGCTGTGCGGTTTGGTACAGAATGTTAATGGTACATTATACATCTATGTTTCTGACGTTTTTATTCTCCCGTGCACACACACACACACATCCCTATACTACCAGCTACCAAATAATACAAGCCAAATAACCAGTGCCGAGATGGAATTCCGAAACCTGCATAGATAATATGCTAATATATTTGTTGGCTGTGTGTGCCAGAGGAAGTTCCCAACTTCACCACCACCACCACTGTGCATCGGATGCCTATATGCAAACTTTTCCCTTACGGATGTACATGTAAATTTCCGTTCCCCTTCCACACAATCTCCAACAATATATGTATTTCCGAAGTGACGCGTAAACACACACACACACACACATATAAACATGTGCTGCATACGCATAAGCACATAGAAAAACCTCACAATAACAGCTGCTATCTCAAATGCTAATTTCTTGTATCAAAGCTATGTGTATAAGTTCCTGTATTCTGAGGTGGTGGTTCCCTTCTACCATGTACAGGCAGTCACATTGCGGTTTCCCCCTTCTCTCTCTCTCTTTCGCTCCCATACTTTAGTCATTAGCATAGGATTCTCGTTAGTGCAATCAAAAGTCCATCCTTATATCCTTCTAGCATCATCATCATCATCATCATCATCATCCTGTAGAATAAATTTAAAATTGAAAGGGAGAACCTACTGAATTGCGTAGTTTCAATGGTAGGGGTAGGGGAATGAGGAGGAGGAGGAGGACTGACTTCGATAGTAGGTTAGAGGACACCCGCATGTAATAATAACCGACTTCAGTTCACAGAGTAGGCCCCCTTCTTCTACTATATAAGGGCTGACCCAGATTTCTCGGTTTAGAAATGAGTGAGTGAATATATAGAAGAATTATAGGAGATGGGGAAGAACTAGGAGTGCAAAGTTTTTGATGGCATTACGTCACTGCTACTACTGCTATTGCTACCATCCCCGCCGCAGCCGCAGCTCTTCTGCATATATATGGTTGGAAGTTATCAGGAGCGGACAAATTGTTCTTTGTGCTATATAGCTTGCTGGCTGGCTGACTGTGTGAGGAGTTGGGAGATTAACCCCGGACGGTTTCCCGCATCAAAGGGGACGGAGCTTATTGGCTTTGTCCCAAAGTCAAGCCGTCTATGGTGGCAGAGAATAGCTTGCTGGCTGGCTAACTGTGTGAGGAGTTGGGAGATTAACCCCGGACGGTTTCCCGCATCAAAGGGGACGGAGCTTATTGGCTTTGTCCCAAAGTCAAGCCGTCTATGGTGGCAGAGTTTAATCGGGAACACTCTATATATTGCTTTGTCCGCCGCCGAGAACTCTCAACTTGATGCGTGTATATGAATAGATTCCATAGGAGTATAGAAGTCAAGTCAAAGTCATGCAGAAGTAGTCGCGTCGAAGTAAAAGCGTCGGCTTCCGCTTTTCAATCTCACGGAAAGGGAGCCGGAGCTGTGCGCCATGTATATATGCGGCTCTCGGGCCGATTAATGGGAACTCACGATGTGGAATGTGATATTGGGTCAAGCAGGACTGATAATGTTGTGCAGGAAGTGGAGGCATTTCCCCGTCGTATATTAGCATGCCCTATAAGTAACAGTCAGAAATTGCAGTAGGGGAAAAAGTGAAGCCATTGAATGTGTGTGTGTGTGTGTGTGTGTGTGTATCTATATGTGAGTGTATGCGTGCAAAAATAAATTATGCTGACAAGGAGAGTAAAAGGGAATGGATGCGCGCGCGCTCGAAAGTTTATGAGAGTAAAATGGCGAGAAGGAGAGAGAATGTGACGGGGTGGAAGGATTATTGTTTGTTTATAGATTGTGAGTAATTCATTGCAAAATTTTTCTCCGAATCCACTCACACACACACACACACACACACAGAGGCGCAAGCACATGCTGATACTCACACAGATACATACATGCACACTTCAAGGCTCATCTGACGGATAAGACCGGATGAGATCATTAGTAAGCTCTTTATGCAGATGACTTGTATGTTGTGGTTGCATATGATATGTGTATAGCTGGGTATGAAGGAATTCTGGCCGATGTATGACACTCCTTCCTTTCCAAATGGTAACATTGACATTGCCATAGATTTCCACTGTGGGACATATCTAATGCAACCACTACACAATGGGCTTGTAGTAACATGTACTGGTAATACAATACAAGTGCTGGCGGGTCAGCTGCTCTTTTGCACACGCAAGCCAAGTTGGGAGTGATGTTGTTGTTGTTTTGCTGTAGTTGGTGGTGGTGGTGGTAATGCTTGATGCTATTGCAGCTATGCTGCCGTGATTCTGAGAATCGTGGCCTGCTGCCTCGCACTACCACAAGTACACAAAAGAGATTTCCCCTTGTGGCAGTAGTGTGTGAAGATGTGATGGTATACGATGTGTGTATTGTAATGGCATACGTCGAGGAGGGAAGGGTGGCTGTAAGATTATCTGAGATGATCTGGTTTCCTCAGGTGATCTTTTACCTTGTGTATGTGTGTGTGTGTGTGTGTGCGCATATAAGTGGGTGCGTGTGTGCTTGTGGGTGCATAGTTCGGAGGTCTCTCCATTTGAATGTTACCATGTATAACAAGATGGTTATGGTTCCATGATGCTCATCATGTCAGAGGATGAGATGCGAGAGAGAGAGAGAGAAAGGGATGGAGCGGGAGTAGAAGGTAGATGTAGCATGGGGGGGACGTCGCTAGCGAAATGGAGAAAATTATGATGAGAAAAAATGGGATAAATTACTATGGAAGCGTGAGATAGATTGCCCGTGTGGATCTATCTCCCTCCCTGCCTATACATGGCTATGGTAATAAGGCCCAGGCTCATGTTATTGTAATTAGATCTTCTGCATCGCCACCGCACCAACACTACCGTCTGTTTACTGAGGGTGAGTCAAGGTTCGGTTCACTACAAGGTGGTGGTGGTGGTGGTGGTCGTGGTGGTACGCAAGGAGAGCCTATGGCATATTGGATTATCGAACAGAGATTTTTTTTAGTCGGAGGGGATCGATACAAGATGCTTAGCAATGGTCTGTGTACACTCCTCGTGCCAACTTGGAATTGTGTGTGTGTGTGTGTGTGCCTGCTTTCTTGTGTGTGTGAGCCTGCCTATGTCTATAAGTGTGAGTGTGTTCATGTGTGAGTGCCGGTGTGCGTGTCGTGTGTGAGTGTGTGTGTGTGTGTGGGTTTGCTTGTGCCTGTGTGTACGAGGAATGTTCGGCGCTGGAATTTTCCACCCTGGGATCACATCATCCACCAGTTCAATTATGTTGATTGGAAATATTAAATTCTGCCTCGATATTATACGGACCGCCTTCGGAGGTTCTTCTCGGCGACTGCTGGGTTGAGCGCCCGTGTCTGGAAGGATGACTTTTAGGTGNCCTCGATATTATACGGACCGCCTTCGGAGGTTCTTCTCGGCGACTGCTGCGTTGAGCGCCCGTGTCTGGAAGGATGACTTTTAGGTGGGACTATTGCCATGTATGAGGATGGGTGCATATTTGCCTACATGCTGTGTGGAAGGCAGACAGTCAGTCATACGATGCGTGGGCGGAATGTTCAGTAGTAGTACATGCTATTACTATAAAGTATGTCCATTGAAAAACCTAGATTTCAAATGGATTTTGCAGCAGGCAGGGGCAGGGTTCATATCCTCATGGATTTCCTCATTCTCATCTCTGCTCTGCTCATCACCTATACGGCGGCAGGCAGGGTTTGAAATGGGCGGCAGAAATCTTGACTGAGGCTGACTAACTGACTGAGACGGACTGAGAGAGTGGGACAACTCCTCTGATGAGAGATGGTTAACCTTCACTCCTTTACTACTCCTTACTATTATTATTATTGTATGGAAGAGAGGGAATTTTGAAAGGAGGCATGTAGTAGTCAAGTAATACCGGGATAAAAGTGTATTAGTGGACGGCACGACTGCCCAGGAGCTATGAATGGGACAATGGCCAATGTGCGGAAGGGGAATGGGGTGTTCTGTAGTAATGTGTTGGAAATGTACGTGTTTTTTTCCTTC
>WJFA01004792.1:0-10166 GCA_009870155.1 Pseudobourletiella spinata
TGTATTGTAATTACGTAAAATAGTGAATTAAAGGTGCAGCATCCTTCAAATAAAATTAGTGGCCATTTTATATATTTATTAAAGTTATATTTGCAGTTGTATGCACAGTAAATGTATACATAAGCGGCAACCCTATAGTATGCAGGTGCAATTGGACCGCATTAACAATAGCATACAGACAACAGGCACTATGAGAAGCAAAAAATTCAAGGGAAGCAAGTAATGCGTAAAACAGTTCGCAGTTGAAGTTATTTGTTGTCGTACACCTGGACAAAAGAAGGAACGCATGGCTAAAACTTGCTAATCACGAAATTACATGATCAGGCGGTAAGAGTCAGTTGTAAAGGCAGTGTAGTTAGTTTCATAGTGCCACTAAAAATATGTGAGCAGCAGTATAAAACTGCTGGAACTCTTAGCAGAATTTTTACGTAGCCAAGTTTCCGTGTAGAGAATTTAGAATGAGGTCGGCAGTTCCTTTTACCCGTTTGATGCTTACCAGGTTTTCTCGGAGTCGGTTGCTACCGCGGCCCACAGCATTCCATTTGTTGCGCAACTTATCAGTGACAAGGCCAGCTGTAAGTATGAGTCATCGACAGGTTTCAATAAAAATGTATTACAACCCATGAGTTTTTATTGATGTCGTATTTATATGCTAGGAATCCCAGCAAGAAACTGATCTTCCAAAATTTCCGGGTGCTAAGACAACATGGACAAACAAGCTAGAGTTTGTCCAACCAAACTTGTACGATGGGATTCCAGTGTACCGTGTGATGAATCGCGAAGGAGTTGTTATTACTCCGGAACACGATCCAAATGTACACCCATTTATCATTATCACTTCATGTCGGCATGATACGAGAGTCTTATTCAGTTTTTTCTCTTGTAGCTTCCAGAAGATGTGATGGTGAAGATGTACAAAAGTATGACACTGCTCAACACTATGGATAAAATCTTGTACGAATCTCAACGGCAGGGAAGAATATCCTTTTACATGACAAACTACGGTGAGGAGGGAACTCATGTTGGTTCTGCAGCTGCCTTAGATCTGAAATGATCTTGTTTACGGGCAGTACCGCGAGGCCGGGATTCTTGTCTGGCGTGATTTTACTCTAGATTCCTTCATGAATCAATGCTATGGAAACGAATATGACTTGGGTAAAGGGCGACAAATGCCTGTACATTACGGGAGCCGGGACCTGAACTTTGTCACGATTTCATCCCCTCTAGGAACTCAACTTCCGCAGGGTACAATGGATACACTGAATGGAAAAAATGTGAAGTTGGTAAAATAAATACTCTTACATTTCTAATTCTTCTTTGCAGCGGTAGGTGCAGCTTATGCGTTCAAGCGAGCAAAGAAAAACTTGTGTGTAGCTTGTTATTTCGGAGACGGGGCAGCTAGCGAAGGGGATGCGCACGCAGCATTTAATTTTGCGGCTACGCTGGAGTGTCCTATAATTTTCTTCTGGTAAGTAATACTAACCATCATGAAAACCTTTTCAGTGTGACATTACATTTTGGTAGACCATTCATCCTATTTTCAGCCGTAACAACGGTTACGCAATCTCAACCCCGACAAGCGAGCAGTACCGCGGCGACGGTATTGCTGCAAGGGGACCAGGGTATGGAATTGCTACGATACGAGTTGACGGAAATGATACCCTTGCTGTGTACAATGTGATGAAAGCGGCTCGAGAAAAGTCTATTAAGGAAAACTGCCCCATTCTGATTGAGGCCATGACATACCGCGTAGGACATCACAGCACATCAGATGACAGTAGTGCTTATAGATCCTTGGAAGAGGTTAAACTGTGGGATTCCACCGACCAGCCCATCATGAGACTACAAAATTATTTGAATCGTCGGGGCTGGTGGGACAACGCAAAAGAACAAAGTTGGAGAAAGGAATCCCGCAAACAAGTATGTTTCATTATTTTTACGGAGATTTTAAGTCTGAATTATGGTACACGTTATTGTTTAACACGCGAAATTTCCAGATCCTGGAGGCGTTCGAGAGGGCGGAGAAGAAATTGAAGCCAGACTGGAGATTACTGTTTACCGATGTGTATGAAAAAAATCATTATTTTTACGGAGATTTTAAGTCTGAACTATGGTACATGTTATTCTTTAACACGCGAAATTTCCAGATCCTGGAGGCGTTCGAGAGGGCGGAGAAGAAATTGAAGCCAGACTGGAGATTACTGTTTACCGATGTGTATGAAAAAATGCCTCCTCTACTACACGATCAACTGAGAGAGATGGAAGCGCATGTTGCGGAATACAAGGAGCATTACCCGATTTCCCAGTTTGCGAAAATTAATGGCCCAATTGAATGAAAAACATGCTTTATTAAGCACCCTTGGCTCTAACGTGACTAATTTCAAGTCCTAAAATTTACAAAACATTGCAATGCATACCGAAATTTCTTGAGACAAATATACTTTTGGGCATAAATAAAGAAAAATATATTAATTTTAATGTTTCCCCTTTTTCCACGGTGCGAACAAAGTACTTCTCTAAAAGATTCGTCTGGCACAGATTCCTTACCTAATCTGTTTTTTCGTCTTGCAACTTCTCTGGCGGCTTCTCGGACTCCTTTGCCCACGGAAAGTTAATTTTGCATTTGGTGAGATAATTCTGCAAGGTGGTGAGATGGCACAGATTTCTTACCTAATCTGTTTTTTCGTCTTGCAACTTCTCTGGCGGCTTCTCGGACTCCTTTGCCCACGGAAAGTTAATTTTGCATTTGGTGAGATAATTCTGCAAGGTGGTGAGACACTTATCTCGGTCTTGTACGCCGGGCAAGTCGTACATATACAGTTTTTCCAAGTCGCTATTTTTACAATCATAGACGGATAATTACTCTACTGTTAATAGTTATATTTTCAATTACATGTAGATTAAATACAAAACTTGCATCATATTTGACAAGGCCAGGATCCCGTCATCAGTAACATTGGGACAGGAGGACACCTGAAGATCTCTCAGCGAGAAAGATAAAACTGGGAGATGGTACAAAGCATCATCATAGACGTAATTACATCTATGAAGCTTTAATTTCCGGATATTTTTCGTATGTTCTGAAAGAAATATATTTCACTTAGCTCCCCCCAAACTCAATTATAGATCATAACAAACACATGTCGACAGATTCCGTACCGAAGTACTTGAAACCACCCCCGGCCATGGAAATGCTTGAATCAGTAGCATCCACCTCAACAATAACGGGTTTCACATTTACTGGTGGCAGCAAATTGTAATCATTAAGAAACTCATCACTTTTCGCAAACTTGACGGAAGCGCCATTTCGGAGAAGCCATTCTGCACACGCACGATCCCCTCCCACCTCCTTCACTCGTTCTTTATCATATCTGCAAAGAAAAACACAAAAGCATTACTTCAATTATTATATTCAATTATCTACAATCTTTAATTCCCAGACATGCATAACATAGGGATCCCATTTTTAAACCACTACCGCCGATTTCAGTACTTTCTGAATCCCACGGCAGAGGATATACATAAAAGCCACATGGCCAACAAACTTGTGCCATTAGTTTACTGGAAGCATGTCAGTGATAATGTTGGCGCTGTAGCTTATAGCTACCGCTTTTACATTTAGATACTTTTTCTAGGCGTGCTAGAAAGTAATTCCGATATGTACTATTCAATTTGCAATTAGTTCAACTTCACTTACCTGTTGAAAACTGGGTTCAACCAACCCCAAATACTCCGTGTTCCCACGCTCCTGTTGCCTGACGGCAAGGATCTCAGTTTATCCGAATGTCGGATGAATCTCCCCAGCGCATTTCTCGCCGTTCCAGTCAGATTCAGCATATCTGTAAATATTAGAGTCAACGAAATAACGACGGCACTTAACTACGCAACGGAACATTACAACCATCACAACCTACAACTTAATTCAGTTCTCAACTGCAACGGAGGCGGAGAACAGCGGATTATAGTTGATCGCTTGCACAACAATTTATCACCCTGTATGTCAACAATTGAATCCTGCTATATTTCTCCAATTCAATTACTTAACGTGTTGTACTGACTGCTGATGAAATAACAAGCCCTTGGTGCATGATGCAAGTCACTCCCGCGTAGATGTTTTGAGTTTTCCCAAAAATAACGTCGTCGGTGCCGTGTGCATTCTGTGAGTCACAGAGAGGCAGAAGCCGCACTGGTAATCGTGTAGGCTTTCTTGACGTTCCATTGCATGTGGATGGAACGGGATTCGTTGTCTCGGGAAACTTGTGCAGAATTCAATTTTCAAAGCACTGCTGAGAGCTGAGCTCAGAGGAAGGGAAGTGTCTTTGTATCTCATTGAATTCGCCGACATTTCCAAAATTTCTAGTGTAAAAATTACTCCTTTATGTCTTCTGTATTGTATAGTAATTAGTAATCTATCTAAGAACACTTCAGCAGAATTTAGATAGACTGAGCAAAGGTTTTTCTCTCAGGGAATCCTCAATTGTAAATGTGTGCTTGCATGCATGCGGTGCCCACAATAGTGCTCCAATATATTATCAATAGCATGAGTATTGAGCTGTATGTTTTTAGTCAATCCGTCAAAAAAAGTCATCAGATCAAAAGCACTTGTGTGCAATATATAGTCACTACATAATTGATTGACTTGCATCTTTTCAGATTTCATCACGGAGGAAGGCAAAATTATCTCTTGGATCCCACACTGTGAATTCCTCATTGCATAATGTCTGAGGGTGGGGATACTGCCAATGATTTGACGAACAAACAAATCGCTGAGGAAGCGAAGGAAGCGGCTAATGCGGCCTTTAAAAGTAAGTATTTTTCGACGGAGGAGCACATGCTATAAAGTTAAAAATGATGAACTTTTCATTCCGGTGTCTAGGCTTCTGAAGATGCCATGATTTGAACTTTTATTTAAACTGAAATTAACATTCCTTCCTTTAAGATTCTTGAGGAACGCGCAGTCAAAGTCATTGCCGTAATCAGTTTTCATCTGATTTTTTCAGAGCAAGACTATGCGGCAGCAATTGATTTGTACACGAAGGCAATCGATGTCTTACCCTCGGCCGTGTACTATGCCAATCGAAGTATCAGCTACTTGAGAACTGAGTGCGTTGGGTATGCCCTAAGTGATGCATCCAAAGCAATTGAGCTGGACAAATCTTACGTCAAGGGTTACTACCGGCGGGCAGCAGCGTACATGTCGCTGGGAAAGTTCAAACAAGCTCTCAAAGACTTTGAAACGGTACTTTACTTTGGAATGGAGCATTTTAATTTTGTTTTTTTGGCAATTTTATAAAGGCTATAATCAATTGGGGTCTAGGTTGTCAACGCCCGTCCCAACGATAAGGATGCAAAATTAAAGTTCAATGAATGTAGCAAGATTGTGAGGAAGATTGCTTTCGAAAAGGCTATTAGCGTAGATGACGGGAAGAAATCGGTGGCTGAAACCATTGAAAGCACATTGGAGAGCTTGGGTAAGTGGTTTAAGATTGGCTACATCTACGACTTATCCATTTTAAAATGATGAATTTTATACCGGTGTCTAGGCTTCTGACCTAAAGTGATTTGCGTTTTGAAATCCTGAGTTGGAGGGCTGTAGGTATTGTAGTTGTCTTGTTTAGGATTATTTCTAAAATCTAAGTTTTTCCAGTGGTCGAGGATAGCTATACGGGTCCCAGAATGGACGACGGGAAAGTATCTGAAGCATTCGTACTGTCCTTAATGGAATTTTACAAAGCCCAGAAAGTCCTTCATCGTAAATATGCATACAAAGTTCGTCCTTCGTACATTATTATCCTGATTATTTTTTTACCAGAAAGATTTTCAATTCACATTTTTTGCTTACCCATTCTAGATTTTAATTGATATCAAAAAGTATTTAATGCAACAGCCCACACTGGTTGATGTTACGATTCCGGATGACCGGGAATTCACGGTATGCGGTGATATTCACGGCCAGTTCTATGATTTGTTGAATATTTACAACATCAATGGGCTACCCTCCGAAAATAATCCATATGTAAGTACGACGACGCTTATTGTCTATAAACTTTTGTTCAAAAATATCTGCATATATGATGATTCTAATTCCGGTGTCTAGGCTTCTGATAGCTCATATGACTTGCATATTTGCATATTGACTGAAGCAAGCTTACAGTTAGCTGGTCTCTGCTGTCCTAGTGAATTGCGTGCTTGTAAAATCAGATTATTTTGATTCCATTTAGCTGTTCAACGGAGACTTCGTGGACCGAGGCTCCTTTTCTGTCGAATGTATTTTTGTACTGTTTAGCTACAAACTCCTTTACCCTGATCATTTCTTCATGGCACGGGGTAAGCCAAAAAACAAAAATAACAGACAAGCTCTCCTGATCACTCCACAATTCATGCCTTTGGTCTGTTTATCTCTTTCTTTGCTCAGGTAATCACGAGAGCTCAAATATGAATCAAATGTATGGTTTCGATGGGGAAGTGAAGGCTAAATACAACACTCAGATGGCGGAACTGTTCACCGAAGTGTACAACTGGCTTCCATTATGCCATTGCCTCAATAGCAGAGTTTTAGTAAGTCTGCTAGTGTCAATTTTTCAAATTTATTGTACTTTGTTCATACACCTAACGTATGATGAATCTAAATTCGGTGTCCAGGACTCTGAGAGATCCGTGATTGTTATTGGTTTATTATGTTCTGAGTCTCATGTTATTCCTTTGTGCAAGTGCAACTGGTTTGCGAGATAGTAGTTATCTTAGTTTTTCTCATTTAGGTCATGCACGGCGGACTTTTTTCGTCCGATGATGTCACACTTGATGATATACGTGCTATCGATCGAAATAAACAGCCACCGGATGAAGGTAATTTCTATCAAATGTAAAATACAACAGCTAATGCTATTTTATTTCTTACTTGTACTATTTTTTGTTACTATCTTAACTCTGTACTTATGTAATTACTTAATTAATATTACTTTTCAGGTCTCATGTGTGAACTCCTGTGGTCTGACCCTCAAGTGGCTTACGGGCGAGCGCCATCGAAACGAGGTGTAGGGATTCAGTTCGGACCTGATGTGACAGAGCGGTTCCTGAAGAAGAACAAATTAGACTTTATCGTTCGAAGTCATGAAGTGAAGCCTGAAGGATACGAAGTTGCTCATGATGGAAAATGTATCACCGTGTTCTCAGCTCCCAATTATTGGTATAACACTTGCGGACGTTTTGAACTTACCTCACAGTAAAGTAATGACTGCATGACTTTATCTTCTATTTATTTATTTTTAATTGCAGTGATACAATCGGGAACAAAGGAGCTTTTATCCGATTAAAAGGTGACCAGATGGTACCTAAGTACACTACATACGACGCCGTGGTAATTTGAGCAATTTTATGTCTATATTTTATGCAGGCCCAATCGTATGTGGCTGTAATGTTTAATTGAGTACATGTGATTTTTCTTTAAAGCCTCACCCAGATATCCGACCGATGGCCTATGCAAACTCTATTCTTTCGATGATGTGCTAGAAGTGCTGAGCGGGGAAACTAAACTAACTAACTAACTAAATGGTGAAAATTGAAAAGTTTTAAAGAATCAGATTTGATAATTTTAGTGCTATATTGTTTGTTTTGTTTACTGCGCTAAAGTGTATAGAACTCATTCAAAGTGTAAACATGAGTTTCCTCTCAGTTGTAGTCCGGTTCGTTGTTAATTTTACTCTTGTTCAGAAGTCGCACCCCGTAGAAACTTTTTGACACTGTTCTATCTATGCATGCGAGGAATACTAACTACTATTTCTAAAGCTAGCCTGGCAATATTTTATTTTAACAATTACTATACCACCATTCCTATTTGAAATTTAATCATGTATTTCTCATCCAGAGTCCTGCTGTTCGAATTAGCCTTTCCATAGTAATTTGTGTGAAAAATATAACCGCCCGATAACTTGTTTTCATTTGGGACTTTTAAGCAGGAAGTAACAGTCTGTACTAGTCTGTCAGCTCTGCGGAGTTACGGCAAAGTGAACCCCCAAAGTGTTTCTTCTCAGGTACTGTTATTGTGAAGGGTTTATAAACTACAAGTTTTAGAGATTCCTTGTGTAAACTGTTGTAGTTATTAATAATATTCTCGTTCATGAAGGAACCACGTCGCATTTACAATATTTCTTGTTCCAGTCTTTAGTGCTAGTTGAGTGCTATTGAGAAAAATCGTTGGTTTGTTTGGTACGAATGCAGTTTGTAGGCAATAAAAGTTATGGTACCAAAAGCTTAGAGCTGACTTCTCCACAATGAAGCTGTGTTTCCGCTTCGATTTCAAACCTCGTTGTAATGTTATTTCCATGCAACAAATGCTTAAGCCACTGGGAGGATGGACCTGAGGCAGAAAATATTGTACTTTCTTCATCGGAAATTCGTAGGCAGAGTTTGGCAAATTCGGTCCAACTAGCACTAATGGTTCGGATTCATAATATTGTCAACATATCCTAGTGTTTAAATAGCATTTTATATTTGCTTCCGGTGCCCGCAGTGCAACTGAATATAATGATTTAACATATTACGACTACGAGACGGAAAGAGCAAGGAAATCGGCTCCCGTGTAATGTAATTTTTCACGGTTTGACACTTTACGAAGTGACGGGTCCTTATAATTTGGAATATACCGTCCGGCTATTAGCATTTCTTGTTTTATTTAGAACATTTTATTATTGAAGAAAATATGAAGAGTGAGAGCGGTTGATCCCGCAACTAAATAAACTATAACAACTACTGAGTTTCAAAAAACTCGAAAAAATTAAGTGAATGGATCTGTTGGGCAACAGATCCATTCACTTAATTTTTTCGAGTTTTTTTTTAACTCCGTAGTTTTTAACCTCCTTTTTTCGTTCAAGTTTCACTTGCGGCGACTCTTGTAAACCTTCCGATTGATCAGTTCCTTCGCGGCCTAAAAGATTCAAAGGGAAATTATTCAAGACACAGTTTTACCTGTGGTCCAACATATACCGTACATAAAAAGTTACAACAAAGCTAGACTTACATCTCCTTTCTTTTCTAGAGCCACACCACCAGCACTAGCAATATCCGTCTTCTTCTTGGGCTAAAGCGGAAGAAATCACAAAGCAATTTAAGTCTGTCTCGGCTAATATGAGAAAATAGGCGCAAATCATTAGGAACACGATTTACCGATAGCGAGAAGTCAAAGGAAGAATCCGACTCAAACACGTTTCGACACGACGCAGCGCGTCTGATTGGGGAAAGTGGCTCCAAATGTTTCTTGACCACTCTTGCGGATGCAAAGCCTGGATTAGTTTTGTTCACCGGGACAGCTAGAGAAGGGTTGGAGACCCGTGCGTAGGGCTGGAATTTGGTTTGTTGACTGCGCGAAGAACTCTGGTCCGTTTTGGCATTGAACGCCTTGTACATTTCCACTTGTGTTGCAGGTTTGTTACAACTAGGAGACATGGTGACCGAACCTTTAGCAAGTAATGCAGCAATATCGGTTTCAAGATCTTTCTCTTTTTTCATCAGAATTTCTATTTTTTCTCTGTGAAGTATAATAAAAAAACATGACAGTTACTGTTTCAACGGATAAATTGTGGGAAAAATTTAGGTTCGTCCTACTCACCTCGCTTCAGTTAATTCAGCTTCAAGATTCTGAATCTGCTTCGCTGAGGACAAACCGGCATTCTCTGCTGCTTGCAACTCTTCATTCTTGGATTTCAACGTCGAGTCAAAACAATGTTGTCTCTCTTCAATGTCAGTCTTCAAACAAAGTAATGCCTTCTGATCCTGCTCAAGTTGCAATCGCAAGCGCTCTGCTTCTTTTCTGCTGCTTTCAATTTCCGCCGTCAACAAGATGATTTGGGTACGTTCATCATTGACACAAGAGCGGAGTTTCTCATTGTTGCTCCGTTCTTCCTGGAGCTTAGTTTCCAACTCAGAATTTGCAATTCGGAGAAGAGATATTTCCTGCTTGTGGGCAGCCATGGCATTGTCCAGCTGGTTCTTCGTAGAATCAAACTCACTTTCCAGTTTTCTCAACGTTTGGGTAAGCTGGATTTCCATGGTTTTATGCTCTTCTGCCCGTGCTTTCATCAGAGCAGTCAATTCCGTACTGCTTCTTTCATAGGCAGCGAGCGAGCTCTCCAAGCGCGACTTTTCAGCCTCTGCTGCGTCGCGCATCTCCT
>WJFA01004793.1:0-10164 GCA_009870155.1 Pseudobourletiella spinata
TGCTTCACACGTTGCCTACATTCTGGTTATCACGCAGCTAGTTCTCCCCTTGCTCATGGTGGCAACGGCCATTGTTCTCATCAATGGCTCCGAAAGGGTAAGAGAGTTTATGCGTTACGCCGCACCAGTGCAAATAGCTAGGCATACACTAGTATTAACATGCACATACGGCGTGTGGCGACAGTTCTATTTTGACATTTTAAAATTCAATTTGTTTTAGGCCAATGTTACTCATCTAAGGGCCTCCGTCATTGGCCAGCTATTCATAGCTGCGCTCTCAACAATCATTGTGATCTGTGCCTTCATCCTGAGGGACGGATTGAAGCATTTCGGCATTCCAGCCGCCATCGATGGAGGAATCGTTTGTTTTGTCGCACTCACCGTGGCAGTCGTCCAGTTCCGTGTTTGGGAAATACAAGGTAGTGAAGGAGCGTGTTTACTTCGAGGAAGGTTTTCCCGGTAGAGTTTCGAATGAGAGGGGAGTTCGAAGAATCGAAAACTTGGAACTGTTAAACTATTTGGATGGAATGGCGTCGAAGCTATCCTTGTATTCTAAACAAAACAGAGGTGAAATCGTCACAGTTGTCCGCCAAACCGCCGATTTTTCGTAAATTTGCCACTACGTTACCCTCCATTTCTAGGCCATTTTGTCCGTCCCATTCGTACAACGGACGTTCACCATACAAAGCAAAAAAGGTTTGCAGTAGTTATCGACGAACGAGATTACAGACGATTTCGCACTACGGACTTGACACTTAATAATAACGATGAAGCTTACAGGAGTAACCTGTATTGCAATAGCAACTTAAAAACCGCCATGTTGCAAAAACAGTTTGAAATATTTCTACTTGGATAAGATGAACTAAATCTGGAGCTAGCAGGCGACATATGCAGTATATAGTGTTATTGTGATACTAGTAACCAAGAACAGTAGCCACACCACCAACCACTACTACAGAGTACCCTACCCTCCACAACGTTGGATTAGTGCAATAACTAAATACATAATATATTATGGTATAATCTAAGGATTTACTAGAAGTTATAGTCACATTGAAAAATCTTATGTCCACCATTTTTTTTGGATCTTCAGATTATTTCCAAAATCTGACACTGTAAATTAACAATGTACGAACGTAAGATCAGCAAATTCTGGGTTGAGCCTGGGAAATTTGTTATCACTGAAACTAAATACAATGTAGTGCCTTTGTAGGTTTTGGAAGAGTCTTCCAGAGAGTCACCAGAGACCAGACACCAGAGTCACCACAAGTAAATCAATGCAAAATTGATTGATAGATATAAATTACGTCTGCCAGGTAGAGCTACAAGTGTGACCACGTAGGTTTTTCCTGCTACAAGTTCTATGGAAATAAACTTTGTACCTATTTCTGTTGTGCAAAAAATAATTACTTTTACTAAATATTTTCCGAATACCAGTCTGGAATTTAGATTGGCAATTGGCGGCTCACTAATACCCTCCTCGCCTGGAGTCTGTCGAGATTCGAGATCTGTCTCATCGAATTTCATAACTGCGCGCTCCCTCCGACCGACCCCATCAGTTGCCAAATTTCATGATGAATCCGAAGCAGAGAACCGCTCAGCCACAATTTTTCCGTTAGCATTACTACCCTCAGAGTAAATATGGCAATGGAGTTTGGACTGACATTGAAGGAGCTCCGTGGCCTCATGGAGCTCCGAAAGGGCGATGCCATAGAGCAGATTAAATTATACGGAGGTGTATCTGCAATCTGCAACAAACTGAAGACATCCCAAACACGTGGTTGGTGATACCGTGCATCTTATTGATCTAGTAATAGCTCATCCGCCCGGGGTCCAAAATTTTACCGGTTACACATATCAGGTTTAACCGGAACGGACATTTCTGTCCGGCAAAAAGTCTTTGGGAAAAATGTCATTCCGCCCGCACCCGCCAAATCATTTTGCGAATTGCTATGGGAGGCCGTTCAAGACTTGACTTTGATCATCCTCCTCATCTCCGCCACCGTGTCCTTCATCCTCTGGTGTGTCACCAAATTCACGCATACGGAGGGCAATCCCACCATGGAGGCGGATGAGGAGCACGGCTGGATTGACAGCATTGCCATTTATGCTTCCGTCTGCGTCGTTGTATTTGTCACAGCCATCAATGACTACACGAAGGAGAAACAATTTCGTGGCCTTCAGAGTCGAATCGAAGGTACATTTTTTTACAACCGCAAAAGTTTATGCATTCGTCGACTGAAAGGAGGATTTTTTATGGAAATTTCCCTCCAGGGGATCATAATTTTTCTGTCATTCGGGATGGCAAAGCTATCACAATCAACGTCGCTGATATTGTTGTTGGGGATATCTGCCAGGTAAAGTCGTAAAGACGGTCACTACATTTTAATTGCGAATTTTGAATCAACTTGGATTTTAAGATCAAATATGGTGACCTCGTGCCGGCGGATGGGATCATTTTATCCTGTAATGATCTCAAAATAGACGAATCATCTCTAACGGGCGAGTCAGATCACGTGAAGAAAGGCGATATGTACGATCCCATGGTTCTATCGGGTATGAAAATATATTAGAGTTTCGGACGAATTGAAACTAAAAATGAAACAACCGAGTTAAATTGTAGACCATGTAATGAAGAAATATTAATACTGAATCACGATCGTTTATTTATCGTACAACAGGAACGCATGTGATGGAGGGTTCGGGCAAGATGGTCGTAACTGCTGTCGGGATCAACTCACAGTCAGGAATAATTTTCACTCTTTTGGGAGCGGCGGGGAAGCAAAAAGATAGTGTGACGGAAAAGGAGAGCAAACATTCGATGCACAGTTAGTTCAATGCCTTTTTTACATGAAAAAGTACCAAAATCCTGAATAATATCACGGAGAAGTCCCCACTTGTCACGGTTTCGTGGTCTTGCTTGTTTCAGAGGTCATCGAAGATGATAGTAATACTGACAAGTCCAAAGTGCGGAAATTCCGGTTTGCCTCACAGTTACAAGTCACATCCGTTTTCACCACTCGGGACCAAAGGGGGGAGTACGTATTCACTTGAAAATCCCATGTTAAATCCCATAAGGATTTTCCAGTTTTCAATTTCGAGTAGGCACCCACTTAGATTGTTATGCCTATAGTTATGGGCACCCACTACGGTGAAATTTTCAAAAAGTGCGAAATATTGAATTTGTTGACCAACTACGTTCAAACTACACGTACGCAACCTTGGAGGATGGTTTTGGCGGTTTTTTCAAGAATCACTCGAAATTGAAAACTGGGAAATCCTTATGGTATTTAACATGTAATTTTTTTAGTGAGGACGTACTCCCCCCTTTGCTGGGTGACGAAAACTTTGAGGACTTTGTAACTCGGTCGAACCTCAATTTCCGCACGAAGATTTTGTCAATGTTTGCTATCACGGGTGACCTCTCAGACGCGCATGACCAGTAATTGGGCGAGCGGGACATTCAGGGACCTCCGCTTGTGACATAAATTTGACACTTGATTAATCTGAATGTGAAGAGGCAACTCTAGTGATGAAGACGAGGTCACAAACGGCCACATCCATCAAGCACTCCATCATCACGCATGCATCCCGAGTTTCCAGAGCTCCGCAAGTCAAGCCTATGAATGACGAGCGGAAGGAACCGGAGGCTAAGGCATTGGAACGATCCGTTTTGCAATTAAAATTGACCAAACTGGCCATGCTAATCGGATATTTTGGTATATTTATTGCTGATCCAAGATTTTAAAATGATTATTATTATTATCATTATAAGCAAGAATTATTTTTTTTTTGAATTCCTTAAGGGTACCCAATAATTTTTTTTACCAGGAATGGCTGCGGCAATTGTTACTACAATAATTGTGATCTTAAGATTCTGCATCCGTACATATGATGCTGGCGGAGCAACAGCCTCAGTTGAGCCATGGGGCCAAATTCATGGAATTTATCATCACTGGCATTACAATATTGGTTGTGGCTGTACCAGAAGGCCTGCCACTGGCCGTTGCTCTATCTCTTATCTATTCTTGCAAGGTGAGTAGAGCTCAAGTTTAGCAACTGCCGTCGTAGGTTTTTTATTTTTAAGCATGTTTTCCCAATGTCATGTCATGCCCGTGTGCGGAATAGAACGGTAAAAATTGTTGCAGAAAATGATGAAGGACAACAATCTGGTCCGTCACTTGGACGCCTGCGAGACGATGGGGAATGCCACGGCGATCTGCTCTGATAAAACAGGCACACTGACGACCAACCAGGTAACTGTATTCGTGCATGATGTTTACCAAGACAGACTTTTCGAACGGCGATCATATTCACAACCATTTCAAACTATGATTCCCAGCATGACAGTCGTGCAGGCTTACATCCTTGGGAATCGGTCGAGTCAATTGCCTACTTACAAGGACATCCCAATTCCCTTTGGGGATATTCTTTTGGAAGCAATATGCGTCAATTCTAGCTACTCATCTATCATCACGGTGAGGATACCGTTTCGGAGATTTCGAGGCATGGTCATTTAATATGTGATGATGACGAGCCTGACGGGTTTTCTTTCGAAAAGACTCCATCACAACCCGGAGAATTGCCACAGCAGATTGGGAACAAAACAGAATGTTCACTACTAGGATTTGTTGCGGACATGGGCAAGAACTTTGATGACATCCGAAAAAAATTCCCAGAGGAGGGATTCACAAAAGTTTANCTCCATCACAACCCGGAGAATTGCCACAACAGATTGGGAACAAAACAGAATGTTCACTACTAGGATTTGTTGCGGACATGGGCAAGAATTTTGATGACATCCGGAAAAAATTCCCAGAGGAGGGATTCACAAAAGTTTACACTTTTAATTCCGTACGCAAGTCAATGTCAACGGTAATTCCACTGGAGGGGAATTCCGGCTGGCGAGTTTTCACTAAAGGTGCCTCCGAAATCGTCATGTTTAAGTAAGCAAACCCTTTCCTCTCTCGTCAGCTCAGTCTACTCTCAGTAATTTTAAACTCCACCTACTTTTCCCGCCAAATAATGCTAATCGGGCCCTTTAAGCTTGCGCAGTTTACACGCACATGCATACATACGACCTGAACAGCTGATTATAAATTGGGAATCATAATCCTCAGTTCACTACGGTGTGTGGCATTTTAGTTTTTAATCGTATTATACATGTTTTTTATTCGCCTTATTCATTTTATTTATCATTTGTATTATTCATGGTTTTATTCGCCTTATTTATTTGATTTATCATTGGTATTATTCATGGTTTTATTCGCCTTATTTATTTGATTTATCATTGGTATTATTCATGGTTTTTATTCGCCTTATTCATTTTATTTATTCTTCGCATATTTAATTTTTTATTATTCGCATTATTCATTTTGTTTATTCTTCGCATAATTAATTTTTTTTATTGTTCGCATTATTCCTGTTTCTATTTTTCGTATTATTATTATTACTATTGTAATTATTAATAATAACGTGAATGATACGAATAATAATTTGTTGTTCACGTTATTCATACTACTGTTAATATTATGATTAATATTTGATTATTCGTATTATTGATTTGATTAAGTATTATTTATAATATCCTAATGTATCATCATACAAATAAAAGTAGTACTCCTGTGTGTTTCGGAACGACTAATCCTTTAGATGCAAATGGATCGTCGGCGCCGGTGGAAGGTTGGAGGAGTTCACAAAGGAAAAACAGGATCGACTTGTCAAGACAGTGATCGAACCCATGGCTCAAGATGGCTTACGAACTATTTCCATAGCTTACAAGGATTATTGCCTGAACGGAGCGAAGCAGCCGAATGAGGTTTATAAAATATCCTTCAAAATGTTCGAACATGAACATTTACGTCGATAAAGGTTCTAAGGTGAATATTTCTAATTTCCGCGGAATGATTTGTAGATTAGCATCAGTGCCCGCCCGGACTGGGACAATGAAAATGAAATCACATCGGGTCTCACATGTCTCTGTATAGTGGGAAATTGAAGATCCCGTCAGGCCAGAGGTTCGATTCATTTTCTCATTCCTTCATTATTCATATCAGTTATTTATGCTTTCAAGCGTTCAAACATCATTCTTAACGGTAATTGTTCATTGATGTTTGAACGCTTGAAAATATTGATTCTCCACCATTCACCAAAACAATCCTTGTGTGTTCAATTATTGACTTGACATTGGACGATGATTTTAAGGTACCCGATGCAATCCGGAAGTGCCAGCGAGCAGGTATCACGGTCCGCATGGTCACTGGGGACAACATAAACACTGCCAGATCCATCGCTATGAAGTGTGGAATTCTCCGACCTGGGGACGGAGGTATCATACTAGAGGGGAAGGAGTTCAACCGGCGAATAAAGGATGATAATGGGGAAGTTCGCCAGGAATTGATCGATAAAGTGTGGCCCAAACTCCGGGTTCTGGCCAGGTCCTCCCCCACTGACAAATATATCCTTGTCAAGGGGATAATTGACTCCAAGGTACTCGCAATTCCTCAGTAGACTTTGAAGCAGTTAAACAAGGGGGAGGGAAGTTGAAAATAATGGAAAATTGTCAATGTTTATGAAGATTAGTGAACATCGGGAAGTGGTAGCTGTCACCGGGGATGGAACCAATGATGGACCCGCTTTGAAGAAGGCTGATGTTGGTTTTGCCATGGTAAGTGATCAAATTCTCGTCAATGCGCAGCATAATCATAGATTTAATTCCGATGGCTCAAATTACATGTTGTGTGGGTTCTAGGGAATAGCCGGCACTGACGTGGCGAAGGAGGCATCCGACATTATTCTGACCGATGATAATTTTACGAGCATAGTCAAGGCAGTGATGTGGGGCCGGAAAGTGTATGACAGCATTGCCAAATTCCTCCAGTTTCAACTCACGGTCAATATTGTGGCTGTTTCGGTGGCGATTATTGGAGCCACGTCCAACGGGACGAGTCCTTTGAAGGCAAAAAATGCTTTTATTGAACATTTGCTATTTTTTAAATTACTTTATTAACTATTTTGGTTTACTTTTTGTTTCTCGATTAAGAGGTTTTAAATTTAAACTAAATTTTATTTCATGTGAAATCCATTTAATGTTGAATGAATTATGATATGAATAAATGAAATAATTTAATTTACATTAATTAAACAACTTTAGTAGAATTAATTAATTAAATGCTTTAAACAAAATTAATCAATTAAGTAATTTAAATGCAGTGAATTAATTATATGATTTAAATAAAATTAATTAATTAAATAATTTAAATGATATAAAATAATTAAATAATTTAAATGAAATTAATCAATTAAGTAATTCAAATGATATAAAATGATTAAATAATTTGAATAAAATTAATCAATTCAGTAATTTAAATGAAGTGACTTGATTAAACAATTTAAATAAAATTAATTAATTAAGTAATTTGAATTAGTTAGTTAATTAAATACTTTAAATAAAATTGATCAGTTAAGTAATTTAAATTAAATAAAATAAATAATCTAAATGAAATTAATTAATTAAGTAATTTAAATTTAATAAAATAAATAATCTAAATGAAATTAATTAATTACGTAATTTAAATTAAATAAAATAAATAATTTGAATAAAATCAATTAATAAATGAAAAATTAAATTAAATTTTGCGGCTAACCTACCCCCCAGGCCGTCCAAATGTTGTGGGTGAACCTAATTATGGACACACTGGCATCCCTAGCACTGGCCACGGAGCTTCCCACCCCGGATCTCTTGTATAGGAAGCCCTACGGGCGGACAAAATCCCTAATATCCGCAACCATGCTCAAGAACATGGTGGGCCAGGCCATATACCAGTTAGCTGTGATCTTGTTCATCCTATATGCTGGTACGAACCACACTGACGACGAGGCTTTTCAGCACAGCCAAGTCCTGAAACCCTCGGCTTAAATAGCCTTTTTTAATAACCCCAACCCAGGGCCTCAATATCTCGATTGTGACGATGGCGCCGACAAACCGGACCCCAGCTCTCATCTCACCCTCGTCTTCCACTCATTTGTGATGATGACGCTGTTCAATGAGCTCAACGCCCGCAAAATCCATGGAGAGCGAAATGTGTTCAAAGGCGTTTTCACCAACGTGTATTTCGTTACAATTTGGTTCTCTACAATGGCCGCCCAGGTTCACATATTTTTCTGGATCAGCTGTGCTGCATCGTTCTCGAGGTTATAGTGATATGGATTTTTTTAAAAATAATCCACTTTTACCGCCACAGGTCATCATTGTTCTCGTCGGCGGCCGCGTGTTCTTCACGTACTATATGGAGAAGGAATATTGGCTGTGGGCCGTGGCCTGCGGCTTCGGCAGCCTAGCCTGGCATCAAGTCATCAATTCCATCCCATCCGGACCCATTGAGCGCCTCATGAGCAAGTTTAAGCGGAAACGGAAGAGAGATGTCGATAGTGATGACGACGAAGTATAAAATTGTGTGATAATTATTGATTAAATGTAAATAAATGTAAATTTTCAACGAGAATTTTGTTCTCATGTTAAGTGCGTACGCGCGCGGATGAGTTGTTTGTTTTCCGAAACGGGATCCGTCTAAAACAATACGAGGAACAAACATTGAATAATTCCAACTGTCAGAAAGAATATTCATCTTTTTAAATCCATTCGAATTTAAATCATTTTCGCGGCACGCCACGGCGCGCAGACTAGACGCATTGCGCATTGAGTTTTTGTTTTTATGGCCAATTCAAGTCAGAGGCCCAAACTTTTGCAAAGTGAGCACTTGAATGATTAGAGGAAATTTTGTATCCGCTCAGTAAGTCTAGTTCAGTGATGAGCGAAGATTAGGAGTGATGCGCTCCAGAATCTTGTTATTATTGGTCTTTNGTAAGTCTAGTTCAGTGATGAGCGAAGATTAGGAGTGATGCGCTCCAGAATCTTGTTATTATTGGTCTTTCTCAACAACAATGTTTTCTTCAACATTGTTGCGGGAGAACTACTGCGCGTTCGACGTGGGAACGAGGTAGAGGAGGACGACCCCAACATTGAAAGTGGACCGGGAAGTCTCGTAAAATACGGTAGATTCTGCCACAAAATTCTCGAGTTTGACGTGGACGGCCTCCCCCAGAGCTCGGCGCCGCCGTTCGAATTGGAAATTTTTGAAATTGGCGGGGTGTCCAATGCGGCCACTCTTCATCTGGTGGTGCGCCCGAGTAGGGATTACGTACCAGTATGCGATAATGATGGCTCTGAACGAGAGAGGATTGCCAACTGGGCACTTCCATCACTTTCCCTGTGAGGATGCCAAAAGCCAGAAGGCCTACAGTCCAACAGGTGTGAACAGGGTGAACGTCCGCTGTACGAATGGGACGGACCAACTGGGCAAAAAATGGGGGGTAATTTGGTGGCAAATTCGCGCAGAATCGACGGGTTGACGGACAACTGTGAAAATGTCACCTCTCTTTTGTTTAGAATACAAGCATGGCGTACACAATTTTGCGAGACGGTCAGAGTTACATGAAGGATGCGAGCTTTTTTTGGAGCTGGAGCCAGGGAGAGGATGGGATGAAGGCTCCGGAGAAGATCCAGTTTAAATATGCAACGGTTAAAGTTGTTCCGAATGAGCTGGATACGTATTGGGTTATGAGTTCACCCGTGATTCAGTTTCTGAACAAAAAAGTTCCGCCACCACCTCATGGGGAGGATGTTTCTGAGGCGGATGCGAAACTCATGAAATGCTACCGAGATAAACTCAGCTTGGCCTCCAGCGGAAATTTTAAAATTTTGAAGGATCATCCGGATATTAAAATTGATGAGAAATATATGCAAGATTTATTTCCTGATTTAGGTAATGCTTGTATTGTCGAATTCAGAAAAAACTTCTAAAAACTTTTTTGCAAAAAACTTGTAAGAAACTTTACAGAGTTCTGCCACATATTCTACAATACAATTTTGCAAAACTTCTGTTAGAATGTCCGCAAGAAAATTTCTACTGAATTCTGCAAGAAATTTTGCAACAAATTCTGTTAAAATCGGCCACAAAATGTAGAAAAAGATTGCAAACTTTACAAAAAAGATTTTGCAAAATAATGTGTAAAAACTTTTGCAAAATAATTACTAAACCATTTTGCACAAATTTCTGCGAGCGATTTTCTTAAAAAATTTCCATATAATTAGCAAACCACCTT